>VDFB02124008.1:0-67856 GCA_007258455.2 Sequoia sempervirens | reverse complement strand
TGTAGTTGTTATTACAAGGTGGATTCTTCTCACAAGGCCATACACTTATGATTGGGTCAAGTGTTCTTTTCTTTAGAAAATTCCTATTGCACTTTTGATAGGTTAATTATGATTTGATTAGATTGGTTATGAAGCACTTATTTCAAACAAATATCTTTATGAAAGAAGTATATTGGCATGAAATTAAATATGATTTGTATTCCAATGTAAAAACTACAAAGAATGGAAACAATTCTTTCAACACATAAACCATTATGTAGTAGTCAATTAAAATGAAAAAGCTTACTCTATATTAGTTAGGATACACAACTAAGAAAATGATCTAAAGTGACTTATTTATCCCAGAGGAACTAAGTATACAGTATACAAAGAAAACCAACAAATCCACAACTACCCCTATTTTAGTTGAGCTTAGTTTTCTCCCTGATCTCACACACATTGTCTAATTATTTTAAAGAGATGAAGGTCATAAACACAACTTTATTCAACCCAATAAATAGCTTGGTTAATAAAACTTGAAAAAAGCAACAAAACAATTGCTACATTTGTCATTTCATGCTGAATGAAGAGTGGTGACAATAATCTACTTATAGTTTAATAAAACACTATTTTTTATAAGAAGGCTTGACATTAGAAAGATAAGTGTTACTTATAGTTTAATAAAACACCATTATAGTTTTACCAACATATACTATTATATGCTTGCATGGATTCTTAGTTAATATATGGGGAGATAGAGATAGATGGGGAGAGAAAAGAGAGAGAGAGAGAGAGAGAGATAGAGATATGGGAAGAGAAAGAGAGATGGAGATATATGGGAAGAGAAAGGAAGAGAGGTGGAGATAGAGATTCGATGGATAGGGGGGATAGGGAGGAGAGATGGTAAGAGATAGAGAGGGGGAGATAGAGAGGGGGAGGGAGAGAAAGGGATATAGATAGAAAGAGATAGAGAGAGGAGTGAGAGGGAGATAAAAAGAGAAATAGAGATAGAGATATAGAGTAGGAGAGATGGAGTGAATGAGAGAGAAAGGGGAGAGGGATAGATATCTCAATAGATAGAGGGGAAGAGGGAGGACATAGATAGTGAGATAAAGAGATATAGAGAAATGGACACAGAGATATATCAACCACCTCCCTATCTCTCATTCATTCATCCCATCTCTTTATCTCTACCCTCTCCATCTCTTTGTCCCTTTCTATTTGTATATTTTTCTTACTATCTCCCCTTTGCATTTTCTTCCCTATATTTATCTTTGTCTCCTTAAGTGTGTAATGGGTACATTGAAGAGGTCTTAAAGGAGAATTATCATATCTTTATTCAAATGGCATGCTACCTTGAGCATAACTCCCCAAGGACATGCCATCCTTTGGATTGTTGACATGAAACAAACCAATCAAAAATTTAGTTTCTCTCTCTATATTAATATATATTAATTATTATATTAATTATATTTTGTATTTATATAAAAATATACTTATTATTAATTATTAATTATACAATTTTTATAATGAGCTTAATAATTTTGTTAAAGAATATAATATATAAATATAATAAGTTGAATAATTATATTATTTATTATGTAAACATAATAATATATACTTAACCATTGTAGAATATTAAAACGTAGCTAAATGGTGCTAAAATTTTCAATTTACTAATATATTGTAAAAACCTAATGAAACTAGGTTGTAGCTCATCAAATTGAGAAGTGAAAGGTCAACACTAGTGCTGAGGAAGAGTTTGGAGTAGGAAACAAGGCCACCTGTATTGAGGGAAGAGTTTGGGAGTTAAACAATGTCAACATTAGCCAACTAAGAGTTTTGGAGGAGGAAAACTGGCACACATCAGCTTGAGGAAGAGTTTGGAGGAGGGAAAACAAGGTCAATACCAGTGTCGAGGACGAGGTTGAGGGCACTCACAGAAAATCCACCACCAAGGGGCAATGAGTACTGTAAGTTTGGCACCCCCATTCTCTTTAACCTTCAATTTTCATGCCTAGCTTCCAAAGATCTTCTCGTACATTGGCACCCCCATTCTCCTAAAATGGTATAAGATAAGACAGAAAAAATAAAATAGCTTAGTCTTTCACATTTTTATCCACCAAAATTTCTGTGGCTTGGAAAACTCCCATAATCTACCCACATCTTGGTTGAGGTCTAGGATTTCATCACACATAGCCTTCATCGCATGAATCTGAAGAAATTGTAGACTTAGCCCAAGTATATTCTAGGCTAAGGTAGATTTAATGAATGGAAATAGAGGCATACAATTCTTCTTTAATACCTCCACCACAAACATATGCAAGGTGTTGGTTTTTTTTACAGTAAGCAGGTTGATCTTCTAATCTACCTATGGAATTTCCAATTCCAATAAAGGGCAGCTCGAAGAACCTATACCAACTGACGAGGATTTTAAAGACCTCCTACACTTTGGGCTCTACAAGACCCGGGAGGGTGATCCCTTAATGTGTTTACAACTTCTGCACCATCATCATAAACAATATTAACAACAACAGATAATCTCATTTAATAGCTCAACATAATAGGATAATACCGAATAGAATTGTTTGTTTATCAATAATATCAACTATTTGGAGCATGAGATAACTACAACATTTCACAGTATAAGATAGTCATTGATTTGCAATTTGTAGCAAGCTCTAGGTAAAGGAAAACAAATACTGAACCATACAAATAAGTACAACTTAGATTAGTGCCATATATCCATTGGAGGAGTCAAATTTATAAGCATCTAAGGGTTTATGACAAATTTAACACATAACATATAAGATCCTTGATAACAATGCTTTACAATCTCATCAATATGTATTCTAACCCAATACTACTTATCAAATCCTTATACAAAACATATCCACCTACCATACTACTTATCAAATCCTTATACAGAACATTCAAGCATACAACCCAGTTAACCTATTTTTGAGGGTTTTGTAATCCAAACATGATATAAAGGGGCTCTTACACTTTTTGTGATTACTGTAGCTTGTGTAAGAGTCCCCATGGATACTATTGTAATTGTAGGATGCATGAATAGGGAATAGGATGAGAAATAAAGAAGGTATAACTGTTGTCCTCAAGAGTTTTGTGAAGAAAAGCATGTGAAATGAGAGGTTCAAGCTTAGGTTTCACCAAAATATGTATGGGAGATCTGATTTTATGATTTTTTATCCATGTGCAGACCTAATGGGTTGTTTCTGAACAATGAATATAAATGATATGCATACACACACACACACATATATGTATGTATGTATGTATGTATGTATGTATGTATGTATGTATGTATGTATATGTATTTTTAAATCTAAATGTAAATGCAATTACTGGATGCTCTCCTAGAACAATAAATGCAACATATCATTAAAGAAATCTATATCTATGTATATAAATGTGTATTTCTAAATGCAAGTGTAAATGCAAAGAGCATATGGTTTTGTAGTGTTATAGATATAACATATCCATAAATTAATGTAATTGAAATTCTAAAGTCTTCAACACATATAATATGAAATCGATCAAACTATTAAACTACATGAGAAATAAATGAAAACAGTAAATGCATATGTATGTGTATTTGTAAATGTAAGTGTAAAATAAATAAGAATAATGAAAATTATAAAACAATACAAGGGGAGACCAGTGCCTTATTGGGTATACAGAGTCTAATGAATATTTGCAAATGTGAATTTCAATAATGGCAATAATTCAAACTGTGAGGCACAAAAATTGTTTACAACTTGTGTAAACGTGCAAGTGAATAATTGAAAAACTCTTCTTGAGATAGAAGGGAAATTCTAGTTATGTGATTCTTCTTATTAATCCAAGTAACACTTCCCAATTGTTGTGATTGATTAAAATATTTTAATCCCTACTTTAGAGAACCGAATAACCAGATCACACATATATAGTAAATGTACAATGATAAATTGAGTATAAACTTGTTATATCAATTTAAACAATAGAGAAGCATCAGAATGGAGACAATCAAATAACTGCAAAAATTTAACAAACATCTAATACCAAAATCTTAATCCGCAACTTAGATATCTTCATTTACTCCATCAAAATACATACATCTGAGTCTCTGTATATCAAAATTCATTTTCTGCTACAAATGACCTATATGCCATTTGTCTGGTGTTTGTGTCTTGGCTCTCTTAAACACTTAGTTCTCTAGGAGGGCAATTGTAATCTTGAGTTTTTAGTTCTCTAGTGAGGGCTAAATAGAAATATGAAATTACAAAATAGAACCTTGTAATCAGATTTGATGCAGATTCAAATACTAGTCGTCGATCCTTCACTTTTGTCAAATGATCGAATGGTTGCCTTCAAAAAAAACTGACATGATCTCCATCATGGCAATAAGGGCCCACCATACTATGTGTTTCCAAGGAAATCCACGTGGCGCTCACCCACAATATCGTGATCGATAAAGACCTCACAATTTTTGATCATGCTATGGCGAGCAACCGTGGATCTCAACCATCGGTAATCCTATTCGTTCAACATAGTCGCTAGCTTTGTCGTTAACCATCAAGCACCTTTCCTACTGAGATTATAACATCTTTGTTGATTTGAAACACGTGCATCTCATAAATTCTTCAATAACCCACTACATAATGTATTAAAACTAGATAAATGTATTGAAGTATTTCTATCATCTCTTCGGCTTCATTAAATGAGACATGTGGCACTCGCCTATGATATCGCGATCAACCAAAATAGTGTGGTGGGGTCATCACAGGATAGCAGGGAACGACTGAGATCAAATGATAATTGATCTATGGTCACGCAAACTTGTCCCTCTGCAAAATATAAAACATTTATTAAAAGAACAAGGGGACATTACTAGGCCGATGATAAACAATGACATAAGTTGTTTTTTAAACGAGGGAGCACGGGACCATCCAAGACTTAAGAAATAATAAAGTCAGGCGAACGAAATAAAATGATAAATCAAAAGGGGCCTAGCCTAGATGAAGCGATGGGGCTTAAGTTGTTTTAAAACCCTCCCCAAAAAGTAACGGCCCAAAAGATCCCACCCACTTGAGGCGTAAGATAAACACTAGGGTTTTACATGAAGACAAAGGTAAAACCCCAACCTTAGGCTCTTCTCAAACACCATAGATGACCAAAGACATAAGGCAAGATAAAAATGGAACACAAAGACCAAAATTTTTGAAGTTTCGTCACAAGGAAAGGTCTCCTCCCTTCTTGGTAGTGATAACCTCCTCCACACACAACCCTTAAAAATTATGAATAGAGGAATATAATCTTTGAAGAACTCAAAGTTGATTCTCTCCTACCTAATGCAATTAGTCATTTTATCCTTAGAAACATTTATAGTGATTACTAGAGGCACATAGACCAATTCTTCATAATAGAAGAATTTGATCATACTTTTCCAATGATGGCATTATGAGAAAACCTTAGGTTAAATGAATAATTCCTAGCTAAGTTTTTAAATCATGTCCAACCGTATAAGAGAAGACCACTACTATGTGTACTTGGATACCATGGAGAAAGGCTCTTTGGGCTCTTTCATCAATCATCCTACCTTAAAACATATCAAAGTCTCCTAGCAATTAGACATAGGAAGATTTAAGATGATTTTAAAAAAAAAGTATTGCCAAAGCATAAACTTATAATGACTTAACCAGGCCTGGTACACACTCCCTCCCCAGTTAACCACTTAGACAAATGGAAATTAAATGTAAATTTGCTGCTATTTTTAGTCATGTAGGTGTCCAATAAACCACTTGGTGGTGTTTCCCTTCAAGTTTATTTACTTGAATGAAGAGCAAAAGTCCTTTGATTACAATTAGAGAATACATTTGAGGCCTTGGTTGTGTAACTGGTGGACCATAGTCACATTTAACACTTGTTTACAAAGTTTGGGAGTTAAAACGTTAAGTAGATTTGATTTGTGATGGACACATTTGGAAGGTAGTAACAATAACTTGCAATCTATCAAGACTTGATTACCTTATAACTTGTGAAATTCTAGCGACGAAATGATAGATTAATCATAATGTCACCTTGGGATCACATCACCATGAAAGAACTTCATCCAACATCCTTATGAGTGCAGGTACCACCAAATAGGTATTTGTTAGATCTGTCTTCCTCGAGTGAGGGAAATTTAAAAAGAGAAGAGGAAAGTGAGACATGCACTATTTCTAAAAGAGGGAGATCAACTAGAGGTCAAAAGATTAGAAGAAAATTATGTAAACACATGAAATTTTTTCTTTCTGAAGGGGGGTCATGTTCTTATGATGATTAGAGCATAGGCAATGTCGAGGTTCCCTTGAGGTACAAACATCTATGGAAACAATGGGTACCCAAAGAGCTTCCTCCAATAAACACTGATTTTTGTATCAATGAGAGGATATATCACATAGCACCATTGTCATTACATGGTTTGGGCCTATTTTGCATGGACGGCATAAGGTTTGTTATGACAAAGTTATTGAGTTGATGGAGTATTTGGACCCTGTTACAGTTACAAATATTGGATGCAACTGGTTCGATATACATGAAGTATGCGTAGGTATGCACTGTTAGCAAATTATATACAGCTAAAAGATAAGGATCAAAATAAAGGAGTGGCTATGTACATTGACGGAAGGCCAAAGGCATCACGGAATATTGCAGGGTTTATAAAGAATACATGACCTCTGTCAACAAATAAGCAACCCATTTGCATATTCGAGGCACACGAGGGAAACCGTGTATTTGTATGTGTGATAAAATCAATAATTGCAGGGGAAGAGTTGCTAATCGATTACAATTTGAATCATTTAGTTACAAACACAATTACTATGTGGGTGGTACGTACTATGTACCCTTTTACCCAACCTCCAATTAATGACTCCAATATACCATTTTATTCTTATGTTTTTTTTGTAAGTCTATTGGTTTCATTTCGGTAATATTTTTTCATATTTATTTTTTGTCACAGCGGGACATTGATTTTACGGAGAAGGCTCCGGCCCAGAGCACAGATCGTGATGTATCTTAAGGCACTTCTACCCAACAGGTTTATGTCATTGTAATTGTACAAATTAGATACGAGAAAAATGTTTTATTATTATGTTTTTTTTATAAGTTTATTGGGTTAATTTTGATAATGTTTTTAATATTCTTGTTGCAGTCGACTGATTGGGGAAAGGCACCAGCAGTAGACGAGAGCATCCATAGGGAGGTGCAGTCAATATTATGTGATGATGACATCGCTTATTCAACAAACCCTCTCGATATGATAAGGAAGACCCAAAAAAATGCAATGAAGAAATCCTTAAGTTGTTATTCATAGTGCCTCAAATAGGTGAGATAAGAGATAGGGTTAAAATATTGACTGAGAGATCACAAAACTTGCAAGTAAGTTATCATGAGGTCTTTAATTATAACATAAGTTCATTCATTGTTTTATATTTTGTACTTTTATATGTCATGAACTAAAATATGTGTTGTTTTTATAGGATTTTTTGCATCCTCATGATGCTCCTGGCCATGATTAGGGAACTGCAAGTGCTACCTGAGGAGTAGGGGTTGGTACAACTGTCCATCCTGATATTCCTCCGCATACATCACATCATCTAACCCCATCATCTGTGCCTATATGGTCATCTGAAATGTTGATAACACATACCATGCAAGCATCCATTAGTGCACCCTCTAGTAGCAAACACATGCCAGAACATGTGTCAGGACATGTACTTGGGGATGCAACGACCACTAGTACTGGTGATATTTTAGCAACATTTCCTGGATCTTCACGTATTACTACTACAGGAACATTGTCACTCACATTTTGAGTGACCGAGGATTTCGTTCCCATAAAAATAGAGAAGGTCCTAGGTACTTTAAATTTTTTTAATTATTATTATATATAATCCAATTGAAATTTACTTATTGATCGCTCTTTTTAGACTATTTATCCCATGATCATTTTGTAGGAAATGATGTTTTTTATAAACATCTAAGTGATATTACATTGGACCTCTTCGGGCCCACCATACGTACATGGTGGAATGCCCAAAAACAAGATTTAAAAGATGAGCTCATTAACTGTTTAGTTGTGTTGTTCGGTGATAAAACATTCAATCGAATCAAGGTCCTTAAGAAAGATGGAACCTATATAAAGTATGTGAGGGACCAATATAGGTCACATTTAGAGAAGAAAAAAAGTACGAGCCTCGCCCATGATTCTGGAGAGGGAGTGGTAGGACCTGGTGTCGAATGGAAAGGAGAAGGCTGAAAAAAAAAGGAAAGACACCACCGGGCCAAGGAAGGTATGTGATACTATCAACAATGTAATTATATACTGATTACTCTTTCTTTTTACATAATCTAACATATTTCAAACTTTTCATAGGCTGCCTAACACATCGAAGGCAACAAAGGAAAGACTAGAAAAACATGGGCAACACAAACTTGGCTCTAGTGGTTATATGAAATTAGCCACACGAATTGTCAGTATCAATAAATGAAATATTGTATCCAAATAATAAATTGAAAACAATTTTTGTTTTATCACACCATAGAAGCAAAATTCATGATCTTATGCGAAAATGTAGGGCTATGAATTCAACAAAGTTCCCATAGAAGAGGACCTAAATATTGCCTTCCAACAAGGCTATGGAGTTGTGGCTAAATGCCTAAGAGTCTTGACTGGGAAAACAAAATCTTTCACTGCATTTGACACATAGGTAAATAAACTCAATAAAGTTTATTTAAAATTGAATACTTGTGCAATCTATTCAATATTAATTTTCACCATAAAGTAATTACATGCCTATTTGTTTTAAACATTCAAGTGATGATAATACTGCACATGACATTGGAATGTAGCCTGGTGAGGGTGGAGCACAACCTATAGATGAAGGTCATGGTGTGCATCCTAGTACTTTAGAGCATGTAGAGCATGATCAACATGTTGAGTATGATCAGGAAAGAGAAGATCAGGAACATGATGTGGCCCCATCAGGTAAAGAGGACCACTCTAAATTTTTTTTAAACATATTTAATTACAATTGGTGTATTAATTAATGTAACCTTTCATGTTTCAACTTTAGACCATGTAGAGCGTGATCAATGTGTTGAGCATGATCAGGCTAGAGAAGATCAGGAACATGATGTGGCCCCACAGGTAAAGAGGACCACTCTAATGTTCTTTTAAACATATTTAATTTCAATTGGTGTATTAATTAATGTAACCTTTCATATTTCAACTATAGATTAGGATTTAGAGGGTGTTCAACATGTTGAACATGAGTCTATAACAGAAGTTCAAGAACATGATGTGGACCCATCAGGTAAAGAGAACTACTTTAATGTTCTTTTAATTAATGAAATACTTGTAACAATAATAAAAAAAACATATCAGTTTAACATTTCTTTGTTATTGCAGCAGACCCCCCTTGTAGCGGCATCCACATCGTGAGCAGACGACTAGGTGCACATTAAGATCATGAGTAGAGGGCAGAACAAGTAAAGGGGGGACAAATGATTTAGAAAACAATACTCCACTTCATATTTTTTTATCTTTAAAAAAGAAACAAAAAAAAAGTGATTGTAATCATATCATGACAACCATATTTTTGATAATATATAAAAACTGAAAGAATGAATATTATATGTTAATGAATGAATGTGAATATGTTAATTAATGAATGTTATATGTTAATGAATTAATGTTATATGTTATTAATGGATGAATGTTATATGTTATTAATGGATGAATGAATGATTAATGTTACATGATTGGGTATGGGGAATTGAGAGTGATGTGAGGGGGGGGGAGGGGCCAAATGACTTTCCACCATTACATGGTTGGCCCTGTTAAGTAGAGAATATTAAACTATTCTCGAAACAAAGAGAAGCTCAATAAGGTAATGCACTTTTCAATATAAGAAATGCATTGTTTGAAGCATCAAACCAATATACAAAGATGAAAGAAAGTGCTAAATTTTCACTATGGTGACAGAAAAATGATTCTTTATACCTTGAATCCATGCTCTGCATCATAATTTGAAGTTGTTTCCATTCCAATGTTTTGAGTTTAGTTTTTTTGTATGGCTTTGTATGAATACCACATTGTTTTGTGTGTGGATTTGGTTTCAAAGCTCTTTTTCTTCTGTTTTTAGTGGTGACATAACTCTAAAATTTGACTTTTGTGCATAATAGGTTAGTGGAAAAATTGATAGCTCTGAAGGGTTTAGAGGCTCAATTGAGATAGACACAGATATTTTGATCTTTTTGTTGATGGGAGGCTTCCACTTAACCATGAAATTTTGTATCATCTATAGGTATGCAAAATTTTCTCTACTTACATTCATTCTTGATCATAAATGTTCTAAATGATATTAATGCTTCAAACTTAAGATTCGTTTCATTGTTATAATGATCAAAATGTTATACTTTTCTATACATTCAAGCATTATCTTCCCCCCTACCCTTCTCTCTCCCCCCTCCTTTTAAGAATTTTCTTTGTCATAAAAGATTCACATTTTTGTCTTATTTGCACAAATTTATTTGAAGCGATAGGAGTGAACAAAGATATGTAAAAGATGATGGAGTATGTCTAAACAACAACTTTCCATCTTATATCTAATTAAATCCTTAATATTTGAATAGTTTAGAGCTCGAATAATGCTTGTATATGCATGTGTAGCAATAAGGGAGCCTATGTGAAGATTGAAATTTAAAACATCACTTTGGTATTTTTCCTTAGGCAGTGAAATGATATTTTGAGTAATACAAACCTACACACACATTGATATTTTTTGGCATTGCATTGAGAAATTTTTTTCTCTTATACCTACCCTCGGCTAGACATGGAGGTATATAATATTGGTTTCTATGTTTTTTCTGTAAGTAGTTAATTTCATAGAGGAAGACTAAAATCTTCTTAATGTCCTATTAGGTGTGAAAGCATATGAATCACTTCCTGAAGAAACCATTTTTTATTCATCCAAAAACTGGTTTGTTCTTTTTTTTATGTTTCTTGCATGTGTTTTTTTTAGGCTCTAGAGATGTAGTTTGGCTCTTTCCTTTGCACTTTTCATCTATTTTGATGATTACATAGATTGTCCTCATAATTTTTTATGTAGATTTGTTTGTAACCTTATTTTCTACCAATCAATTTGCAAACCAGTCACATATTAAGGACCATTTCACTAACTTGTAGTCTTCCATTACTTCATATGTTGCAAGTTGTGTCTGAGTGCCAATAAATCCTGATGATTGCGAGAACTTTAATCCTACAAGTGTACCCAATATTTCTCAAGTAAAAGTCTTACCTTATTTTATAGTACTTTAAATGGTTAATTGAAGGTGCTTCTTTAGATCTGAGATAGTTGAACCCTGGATTAAAATATGGTATTAGATGGGTAGTATAATGATAAAACTAAGGTCTATTGAACACAAATTCCACTATTATAATTATTTCTCCTTTACCTACCTCTACATTAATGTGAAAAGATAGCAGATATTGGAAGTTCATTACATGTCTCATGTATGTGTTAGTATTTTAATTTTGTTTAAGTTGTTCAAGAGCTTGATTAGGTCAAGAATATGTTCTACAAGCTCTGTTCTCTTGACACTACTCAGCATTTTCCCTACACATTTTCTCTTCAATCCAGACATTTCTTAACTCCTTCCCTTGTTAGCCCTTGGTTGTTCTCAAGTGTAATGCATTTTCTATGCATCTTGCAGTTTGTATGTATGATCAAACATCTCTTATGAAGCATGGATAACCTTTCATGGAATTGTTGTTGTGATTAGACAATTTCCATTGTGAGAATAATCATTTAATTTGTATGGAAGTAAGTATTTTTCATATTATTTGACTTGGTATTGTAAAATTGTCTTTGCAGGATTCTCTAGGGGGTAACAACAAAATTGTGATGATAGGTAGAGTTGTACAACACCATAAATCATTTGGAATTATCAATATATTGCTTATAGAATACTTTGTGCAAGTAAAATGAAATGTGCAATGACAATTGGTCTCGAATTCAAATCTAAATATAAGTACATTATACACAAGAAGATGGTATCTATTCTATGGTTTAAAGAACCCCAAAATAAGAAAATTAATAGGTTCCATTTGTTTACTTGCTCTTAGACACTTGTTTAATCGGTGAGATCCTTAGAATGTCTTGTTAATAACCAGCAGTGTTCAAAACTCCTGAAGAGGTCATATCAGTGTGACATTGGATCTGTCTTGCCGACGGAAGTCATCGGCAAGACATGGACTATCAAAGTGAGTTTTCTAGCATGTGTCGATGATTGATCTCTCACCGATGGGTTGGCTTTAGTGGTCATCACCAAGAGTCTCTGTGATGACATGGTGTAGGTCTATTTAAAACTCCTAAAGATGTCTGATCGGTGTGACATTGGGTATGTCTTGTCGACGGAATTCATTGGCAAGATATGGACCATCGGAGTGAGTTTTCTATCCTGTGTCAATGATTGATCTCTCACCGATGGGTTGGATTTGGTGGTCATCACCAAGAATCTCCGTGATGGTACATTTCAAAGAATATTTTAAAAAAAAATTGCATTGTTTCGTCGCAATTTCGACGAAGGCCATCGACGAATCACCGAAAAGGTCTGACGAAGTTGCTATAGCTGCAATGAAGGCTTCATCATAACTCCTTTCCCATTTCGTCAAAATGGTGATGAACTTCTAGTGTTGTTTCGACACTTCGAAAGAGCCATTGCAATTGCATTTTGGTTATGATTTGTCGGTGGATACATGAAGTTGTCGTCGATATTCTGATGAACATTTGAGTCATTTTATGATGCCGACGATTGACGAATTTGCGTCGTTCTTTCGACATTTAATTTTTTGTCAGAATTTTGATGAAAAAATGGCGACGAAAATTCTTTCGTCAATTTGTCGATTGTCTGATAAATGTTTGTCGAATGACCAACGAATGTTTGTTAGAAAATGGAGTCAAATTTAGTAGTGTGTCTATGATTGGTGAGTTGAAATTCTTCCTTGGACTTCAAGTGAATCAAACTGATAAGGGAATATTCATTTCACAATCAAAGTATGTTAAAGAATTATTGAAGAGGTTTGGAATGGATGACTCCAAACTAGTCTGTACCCCTATGGTGACTGGATGCAAACTAAGTAAGGTGATGAATCTCCTAAAGTTGATCAAAGCAAGTACAAATCTATGATTGGTGGAATTTTATATCTTACTGCCACTAGATCTGATATCATGCATGTAGTATGTTTAGTTGCCATATTTCAAGAAGAACCCAAAGAAACACATGTTACAACTGTGAAAATGATATTTAGATATCTAAAAGGGACTTCGGATTATGGTTTGTGGTATCCTAAGGATATTGATTTTACCTTAAGTGCTTACGTTGATGCATATTGAACTAGTTGTATAGATGACTAGAAGAGTACAAGTGGTGGTGCATTCTTTCTTGGATGTAAGTTGGTTTCATGGCTAAGCAAGAAACATTATTTAGTTTCGTTAGCCATTGTAGAGGCTAAGTACATAGCAGCAGCATCTTGTTGCACACAGGTACTATGGATGAAGCAAACATTGAAGGATATAGGAGTGATGTGTGATGAGCCTATCTCTATATTCTGTGATAATACAATTGCAATAAAAATTTCAAAGAATCTGGTAATTCATTCAAGGACAAAGCATATATATATTAGATATCATTTCTTAAGAGAGAAGGTATTGGAGAATGAAGTCAGGCTTGAATATGTGCCTATAAAGGATCAAATTGTTGATATATTTACTAAGGCTCTTCCTAAGGATAATTTTGAGTATCTTTGGGAGAAGTTGGTGGTTATTTCCCCTCCTTTGAATTAGGTGAAAATAGAGGTGCATCATTCCAGTGGATCTACAGATTCATCATTTGTTTGGACTGATGAATGGGGTCTACTCCTCGGGGGGATTAGGAAGTATCATTATTGCAATATGAGATGTGTGTTGTCATGAGTGCACTTCTAAGGGAGAGTGATCAAAATTATATATGGTTGAAGAATTATGTAAAAAAAAAAATCCATTTATGTCAAAGGGGGAGAGAGAGTCATGTGAAAAAGAATAGTGAAAGAAAAAGGATATTATTGTCTTTGATGGTTTTTCACATCATGTGTTGCCATCAATGACAAAGGGGGAGATTGTTGCAAGTATGAATGAGTATGGTGGTGTTGTCATTGATGTCAACATAGTATAGGTTGTTGTAGAGAAAGGAAAAAAGTGATTGGAAATTGTGTATGTATAGTTGAGATATTACAGAGATGTGAGTACATGGAGCTATCTTTATGGTATTGTAAGTGTGTTGATATGATGAGTTACCAAGTGCTTTTGAGAAAATTAATAAATAGTGAAGACAGAATTGTGTGTGTGTTCAGAATGTGCTCTAGTATGTGATTGGAATTTCTTTTGTGTTGATCCTATGCTCGTGTGGATCTATAGTGTTGTATAAGGGAATCCTTGGGTAATATATCCTGGATTATAGCTTCTAGTTTGATGAAGAGTAAAAGTTGAGTTCACCAGTTTGTGAACTGGTCTAGCAGAGTTGTTTTTGTGTGGACTATGAGAAATGTATTTGCTCCGTAATCCTCCATTGGTTTGTTTCAAGTCTTACAGATCTAGAAGAAGGCTGTAATGGTGTTATCTATGTTCTATCAAAAGTGTTCATGGTTTGGTGCTCTGGAAGACTAATTTCAAAGTTACTATGTGTGTTTGTACAATACGGATGGACTGATGGAAAGTGTTCTCTATATGCAAGTTGTTGTAGTATTTGTGGATGAATCTGAAGGTATTCGAGATGTGTTCCTATGTATTTTGAATATGTTATGTGGTTTGCATGTTATCTTCTTGTTATGAATGTGTGTACTTCAAATTTCATTGGTGTTTTAATTAGGTTTTACCGACCTAGTGTTTACACATCATGCAAAGGATAAGTATCAATTAAGGAAGCGTGTGATTGATCCAATATGTTGTTTTGGGTCCTGGTTAAGTCTTGGTTTGGTCCGCTCTCATTCTCATCCATCACGGGAATGTTGAGTTGTCGACCTAATTTGAATTTGTAAAATGAAGAGTGTGTAGTCGACCTTGGAGAAAGTTTCTAAGGTTGAAGATGGTATAAATATAAGACAAGATGTTAAGGATTGAATGCCACAAGTGTGAGAAGCAAGGTAGATGTGAGAGATTGTGTAAAAGTGAACTAAGGCAGCGAGGACTTCAATGTGTTAGACTCCTGAAAGAAGTGAACTGATGGTGTCTACAATTCTCTAATCAAGGTTGTGGATGTATGCAAGTTGTTGTGGTGGATCTTCTGTTGCACTAAGATAATGTTCTTTGTGTAACATTCTTCTTTTTATCTTTATGTATTTGTAGGCAATGAGCCTCCCATTTGGAAAGTGAGTCCTATCTATACAATGAGTCCTATCTTAGCCATTGATCCCTTTGGAAGTGAGCCTCTTTGTAAACGGTTTTGTAATTACTCTTATATTGTGAGTTAATCCTCACTGTAGTTTTTCCCTTATTGGGTTTTCCACGTAAATATGGTGTTTCTTGTGTTTGCTTTATGTTATTTGCACTTCATGCTCATACTTAATAATAGATTAAAGTGGATGTGAAATTGTTTAAGATCTGTGGTGAATGTGATTAGATACAACTGATTCACCCCCCCTCTTAGTTGTCGTGTTCATTTCAACAATGCCAACAATAAAAAATACAATGTAAATATGGAGCAAGAAGTGTTCTCTGATTAGGAAGAAAAAACTGAAGAAACAACCTATGCATACAATAAAACTCCACAATTTCAGTTGAGAACACCAACAAAAGAAGAGAAGAAGGCCATCACGACAAAAGTTGTGGCTGAAGCAAAAATAAAATATAACCTAAGAAGTAGACTTGTAGATGTAGATCAGTGAAAACCTAGAGGCATTTTTATAAAAGAACAAATGAACAAGGAGAATGTCTCATCTGATCAAAAGAAGGGTGAAGCAAAGAAGCCTCAAAAGACTGTTCAAAAGGGGGTTGCAAACATTGAATTTGAGAAAATTTTAAACAATAACAAAATTCAAACTAAAGTAAAGAGGGCTACTAAAATATAGAAAGTTGAACAAGGGATGATTGCCCCTACATTTGACATTTCCCAAGCACTAACTCAAATGAAGATGATGGTGCCCTTGATGGAGTTGATGAAAATTGAAGAGTGCAGAGACACGACTCTCAAATCAATTTCCAACACATCTTACAAGCAACAGGGTCAGAGCAAGGAGGTTAATGCTATTAAGCAAGAAGCTACAAAGACACCAGAGGTCTATTTGGGAGATACCCTTATAAAAACCCCTCTCAGGTAGATCCATTTTATACCACATTGGTGATCAACAAAAAATTGGTGAAAATCTACATGATTGACTCAGGGGCAACAATCAATATCATTCCTTTCACTGTCATGAAGGAATTAGGTTTGTGGGTGAATACTACCTATGGGAAGTTACATGCCATGGATAATATATCAATCCCTATAGTTGGATTAATATGGGATGTAGAATTGAAATTGGAATCATACCCGGAGGTGACATATAGAATAGACATCACTATGGTGGACACTCCCCCTTAGTATGGAATTTTATCATCCAAACAATGGACTGCAGCAGTGGGTGGAAATGTCCAGCTGGATTTGTCTTATGCCACAATACCTGTCAATGGAAAGGAAGTCAAGTTATACATAGAACCTAGATTAGAAAATTTCATTGAGCTTTTTGACCCTAATCAAATGAACACCTTTTGTGATGTGGACCTTGGAAGTTTTAGAATTGAACATTCAAACCCTAATTTGTTGAACACACATCCAATTGGTAGAGATGTTTCTTGAAATGAACATGGCATATGGTAGATGTATTTTGATGGAGCCTATAGTAAAGAGGGGAATGGAGTTGGTATTGTTTCCATTTCACAAGATGGAACAATGTTTAAGTACTCATTTTTTCTAACATTTGAATGCACAAATAACATAACAAAATATGAGGCATTGCTGTTAGGTATAAACGTTGTTGCAAAGCATGGAATCAAAGTATTAAATATTTTTGGGGACTAAGAATTGGTTGTCTCACAAGTGAGTTCAAATTAATCTACTAAAAACAAGAGATTGAAGCAATACAGAAATTCATTGTGGGATAGTATGGAGCTCTTTGATGTCTTCTCTATTGAGTGGGTGGATAGATCAAAAAACTTGATGGTTGACTTCTTAGCAAACATGGCCTTGAAAAGAGATGACATAACCCTAGTAGGTATCTCACAAGTGGAATTCAAGACCAAGCCTGCAATTCCTGACATCGTTTATAATTGGCAAGTCTCCAATGATGACACATATCTGATCAAGTTCTTATACTGCATTGATCAATATGAGGCCCAATAGATTGATTTCAATGCATTTGTTGAAGAGGTAGATGGTAAACAAACTATATTTGGCCAAGAGGTAGTGCAACTCAAAAAAAAAAGATTCCTAAAGGATTAGGAGCACTAGAAAGGGTGTTTGATGGGAATGATAGAGAAATTATGCAGCAAACACTAGCGAGAATGGAAGATATTGAAGAAATTAATCTTGGGATTGAATTGGCTCCAAAAAAGGTGTACATTGGAAAGAATATAAGCCCTACAATTAGAAATATGGTGATCGTACTATTGAGAAAGTATAAGCATGTTTTTGCATGGTCATATGATGACCTTAAAGCATACAAAGAAGACCTATTTCAACATGAAATCCCACTAAAGCCTAATGCAAAACCCTTCAAACAGAAACAAAGACCGATAAATCCTACTCTAGAGCCCAAGATGCATGAAGAACTCATGAAGCTCAGAGAAGGAGGTATTATTAAACCCATCAGACATTCTGCTTGGGTTTCCAACTTGGTGCCTGTCAGGAAGAAGAATGGAGATATAAGGTTGTGTGTAGATTTTTGAAATTTGAATGTCTCCTCTCTTAAAGACAATTATCCCCTCCTGAACATGGAAGCCATGCTGCAAAGGGTAATAGGGTGTGAATTATTTTCCATGATGGATGGTTTTTCAAGGTACAACCAAGTGAAAGTAATAGAACCATAACAGTATAAGACTGTGTTTACCACACCTTGGGGCACATATGTATATGTAAGGATTCCGTTTGGCCTCACAAATGTCGGTGCCACCTTTCAAAGGGCTATGGATGTTGCCTTTGCTAACCTGATCAATACAATAATTGTGGTCTATCAAGATGATCTCACAACATACACTAGAAAATAGAGGACCATGTTGAACATCTAAAGAAAATCTTCCTCAAAGCCCTGGAGTATGGTATTTCCTTAAACCCTAAGAAGTGCCATTTTGTTGTGATTGAGGGGAAGTTGTTAGGCCACATATTATCCAAAGATGGGGTCAGAATTGATCCACAAAGGGTAGAGGCTATAGAAAAGATTCCTCCAAAGATAGTGAAGGCTATTCATTCCTTCTTTGGAAAAACAAACTTTGTAAGCAGATTTATATCAAACTTCGCTGAAATTGTCAAGCCTATTTCAAAGATGTTGAAAAAAGGAGCCAAGATTGATTGGACAGCAGAGGCAATTAATGCATTCATATCTATAAAAAGAGCATTCAAGGAAGCACAAGTCTTAAAATCCCCTGACTTTAGAAAACCATTCCAGATCTTTTCATTTGCATCATACCACACCATCGTAGCAGTAATGTTGTAGAAAAATGATGGAGGGTATGAACAACCAATATCATTCTTCAGCAAGTCTCTTCAAGGGGTAGAATTAAAATGACATTACAGAGAAGTGGGCATATGCACTTATGAAAGTTGTAAAATCCTTCAGACCTTATTTAGTAGGTGTTGAGGTAATTTCCTATGTCCTTAATGTTGTGGTTAAGGATTTATTTATGCATATTGAAGTCACAAGGGGAAGGTGTAGATGGATTAACAAAATTTGGGAGTTTAACATTGAAATCCAGATTACCAAATTGGTAAGAGGAGAGGGGTTGGCTAAGCTCATGGTTGGATCCAATATTGATGCATCTCAAATATGCAACATAGGGGAAGAAGGTATGATTGAAAGCATAGAGAACACCTCATGGTATACTAATATAATGTACTATCTCAAAAACCAGAAATTTCCTAAAGATTTGAATGAAAATCAAAAGAGAACCTTGAAATTACATGCCTCAAAATATGTCTTCATGGACGGAGACTTGTATTGGAAGAACAAAGATGGAGTGTTGTTGTTATGTTTGGATGAATCACAAGAAAACCATGTGTTGAAAGAGATGCATGAGGGATTTTATGGAGGACATTTTTTGGCCAAGACCATTGCCCACAAAATTTTAAGAGTTGGATACTACTAGCCTAGGATTTTCAATGACTCTTTTGCCTATGTACAAAAGTGTGAAGCATGTCAAAAAAATTCTAGAAAAATGAAATCCCAAGGAGCACTTCCACTTAGACCAATGCAAGTTGAAGCTCCTTTTCATCAATGTGGGATTGATTTCATTCGAGAGATACCAAAGAAGTCTAGTGGAGGCCATAAATGGATTCTAGTAGCAACTAATTATTTTACAAAATGGATAGAAGCCATCCCTACAAAACAAGCCACCAGTAAAGTTGTGATGAATATTTTGATGGAGAACATCATCACTAGATTTGGAACACCTGTAAAGATAGTAACAGATAATGGTATGAGCTTTAGATTAGAAGAGTTCAAAATATTTTGTGAGACATATAGCATAACAATTTCATATGAATCTCCATATCATCTACAAGGAAATGGGCAAGCTGAATCAAGAAACAAGAGTATCCTAAAAATCATTGAGAGGATGTTGGAAGAAAATAAAAAGGCTTGGGACTCCAAATTGAGGCAGGCAATCTAGCAGATAGGATCACGGTAAAGAAATCAATTGGAAAATCACCTTTTGAATCGGTCTATGGGACACAAGCAAGGATGCCCATGCAAAACCTCTTACCATTATATAAGTTCATGCTCCAAGAAGACTTAGATATACATGAACCCATGGTAGATAGGATAGAGAAATTGGCAGAGCTAGATGAAATTAGAAGCTTGGCCCAGTGAGCACAACACAAAAATGCAATCACAGATGAAGTTGACAAAAGGGAAAAAGGTAGAAAGTTTGAGGTGAATGACATGGTCCTACTATGGAATTCTAGATGACAAGACAAAGGGAAACATGGAAATTTTGAAGCTCTTTGGATAGGATTGTTTGTTGTTACAGGAAAGAGTGGTGAAGATTCTTATTATCTTCAAAATATTTTAGATGAAGATCAGGAATTTCCAATGCATGGACAATTCTTGAAACACTTATTTTCTTAAAAAATATAATTTTCCATGCTGAGTAGTTTAGGTTCCCCTTACCCTTCCCATCCCATTTGATCACATTCACCTATGGTCTACTTCACACAGATCATTTTTGGATTCCTGCAATGACCTCACGCTCATTCATCCCCAATCAAAGCTACTATTGGAGCTAAAAAATCCACATTGGTTTTCAGATGCCTTCATCATCATTTCTCACTTCATTTACATTACACTCCCCATTCCCTTGGTTGTTTCACAATTTTTGGCATAAAAAATAATTTTTCCTAATGTATATAGCTCTCAAACCTACCATTGTAAATAAAATAAAAATTTCTAAGTAATTCCCCTTCTCAATGTGTTAACTTGGAAAAATATGACATATCGGCATTAAAAACACTACATTGGGGGAATTCTCATCATGGTCTCTCTGATGAGTCGATGAAGGAAAATCACAAAACACACACTATCAAAAAAAAAAATTCTATCGGGAAAACTCATAACAAGGTTTCCTTGATAGAATGACATAGCTAACTAAGGTGATTCCATCAGAGTAAGTAATACATATCGGCAAGACACTCCTTATTGTCCCCATGATAGCCTGAGCAAGACATATCAGATACACTAATGCTTATAAGGGAAAGATGACATGATGCCCTACTGATGGACCGATGCATCACATAATGAAGACCTTACAAATGCGTACTGGGAAATAATATTGGGGAAACATAAGGCTATCAAGCTAATAGAAAACTAGGTCCCCCCGATGAACGATAAATAGTTAAAAGAAAAGGGTATTGGGAAGAATAATGACTATCAACAAGATAGGAACAAAGGTTCCCCTGATGATCCAATAACAAATGAAGAGAAAAATCATATCATAAGTGATCAAGTATAAGCTAAGAAAAGGCATCGGAGAAACTAAAGTGTATCAGGGAGAAATTATCTAGCGTCTCACCGATAAATCAAACGAAAGATAACAACAAAAATTTCATCTAGTAGAAAAGTGGATATTGGTGGGAGTGAAATCATAGTCCCTTTGATACAATGATGATCATTGTTTTCAACTGATGTGACAGCCCGAGACATTGATGAGATATTCAAATTAAATGTTCTCCCCAATGACAAGAAAGAGAGCAAGTGTGACATTAATGAGCCTAAGCCGAGTAATGTATGCCTAAATTGATCTCATTTCTATCATCAAAAATTGGAGGAGCCTACAAAAATCAGGAGTGGAGAAAACGAGCTAGAGGTATCCCATTATTGCACAGTCAAAAGCCAAAGGAAGCAAGTGCGACACAAGTAAGTATACAAAACTTAGCTAAGAAGTTTCTTTGAAGAGTTGCAAACAGAAGCTAGTGTTTTGAACAATGGAAGAAAGCTCAGGAACACCAAAGACTAGGAAACAAAAAATAGAAGCTAGGCTCTTAAATCAAGACTTAATTAATCAATGTCTTGGGTTAGGGTCAAGGCCTCATAGGAGTGCACAGTTAAATCCTTCCATGGACAGGTTGTGGGATAAGCACAAAGTCTTAGGGGATGTATGGACACCATAGAGAAGATATGAGTTGTTCATGTACCACTATAGAAAACAATATAGGTTCCAACCTATCTATAATCCATGGAGAATTAACTTGGGTAAGCTAGTTGTACCTAATGTATTCATCAATGTAAAATTGTTTAAAGCAATAGCTACCAAGTATAACCCAAAACATCAAGCGATTCAATTACATGATGAGTCTGAACTCATCATTATCTCCAAAGACTTCATTTTCACTTTTTTCAATTGGATTTCTCTCTCAATTTTCCATTTGCAATGAAATACCTTTTGATAGAATATCACCACATGGACACTAGCTATAAAAGGTGGAAATTTCCCTTACACAGGCCCTGGGAAGAAGGAAATCAACTCAAAAGGTTCTCTAGCAATGAACACTCTCCCTTTCATGAAGAATTATTTGAGAAATATTTTCAATATACATATTACACTGCAAGACAAGTACTAGGAGTGGAGGTTTTGACTCTCATGTCAGTAGCCCCAATGGTCTTGGAAGCAAATATATAGAGCCGAGATGCTAGACCATTTGATTATACTAGCTATCTAGCCAATGCTCTAAACCAAGGACTGGAGAGAATTAAAAACAACATTGATTGCATTAACTTTAAACATTATTCCCTATTCATGCACTTTTTTTTATCTAAAGGACAAGCTCAAGGGTTTTGGGTAGAAGAATTAAGGATGAGGGATACAGATGAGGATGGAAATTTCAAACTAGTTCAGATGTGGACATCGATATGGGATAGTAGATATGGGAGATCCCATTATTTATACTTTGAGGAGTACTTTGTTAAACCCTTGCTAAAATTATTAGGGTGTCCATATGATCACAACATGTCTCTTGAAGTACAAAGGTTTCTTAGACCAAAAGAGAAGGATCCCAAAAAAAAAGGTGAACCATAATTGGGGAGATTGGTACACATTTTCTGATTGCACAGTAATTAGAGCATATGGGTTTGAGGGAGCTCCACACTTGTTGCCAAGAATAGTTCCTAATAGAGTGGCTTATTTGGAAATTGTGAGACAGTTGGCCAAGTCATATGTTAAGCATCTTAAAGGATATAGTAAGAAATCAATTATGCCTAGCACTTTGTGTTTTGGAGATTTCACAATTGTTTCTAGTGAGGGATATGAAGAAATTGATAAGAAATTAGCAAGTTACAATTTGCTACTGGGGAATGTAAGGAAGAATTTTGATTCAGAGAACTTTATCAATAAATCAAAATTGTCACAAGCACTATCGAGGTATGAGCATCATTTCTTTGTGGATGATGTAATAAAAAATTGTGATGAAGCTATGACAACACAAAGGATGGTCATATACAATAGAATCATGTTGGAAGAGTAATGGAGGAAGAAGAACAATCCTTCATATACAAAAGCATTCAATAATGTGCAAGATCCTCTAGAAATAGTTGAGCAGTTGATCACCCATGAGGATGAACTGAATAGGGATTTTCCTTCCATGATCTTTGAGACACATATGGCAGTTAGCTCTAGAGTGCAAGCTGAGAATATGGAACCCCTTAATTATATACCCTCACAGCCTACCCCAGAAGTAAGTTTCTCTTTGGATACTACCATGAGTGAGGAAAAGTATGAAGAGGAAAGTGATGAAGAAGAAGATGAGGTTGAACAAATAAATGCACCCATTGTCACACAGTATGAGTCACCTCATGAACAAAGAAATGTTAAATTTCAAGCATCAAATGAACTCTCTGATGATGTGAGAGTCTAGGCCAGTCAAGAGTTTGTTTTTGGCAGTGACTTCATCAAGAATTTAGAATTTAGACATTTATCTATGAATACAAAGGTAAAGTGCTCAGAAAAAAGATGAAAGATATCACTCTTGAGCAAGAGGCATCCGCCTTGGAAGAACTAAGAAAGGAAGTAGACCAAGAGCTAGAAGCTATCACCCTTGAGAGAGGAAGAGAATTACTTCAAGAGGTTGAGGTCTTTCTCTTACCATGATGGGACATTAGTTCCGCTATAGTATTTGATAGCTTTAGGAAGAGAGGAGATAAGACACTACACCTAACAGAGAAGGCCAGTGACAAAATGTATTTAGGATCATGTTACAATCTAGATGAATCTACATTATTGATTTGGGTAGTATATCCCCATGAAAAGATACCTTCCATCAATAGTAATCCAATCCAAGTGTTTAAGCATCTCTTAGTACATAGAGTGGGAGATACTAATCCCATTAAAATAGCAGATCTAAACATAAATGTGGCTAAATTCAATAAGGCTCAGGTTGAACGGTTGATAAGAGAAAATGACAAACTAAAGAAGGAGGTGTTGGCATATGGCTTCTAGTGTTGTCATTGATGGCAACCTGAGTCATTATTCTAGTCTGCAAATCAAAATTTGTTCCTACTAGCAAGCAAAGTAAAGAACAGAGTTTTACCAGAAGTGAGAGTGAAGAACAGGGTATCTAGTTAGTATGTCGATCTGTATGCTTCACCGGATTATCATTTTAGGTTGTGGATCTCAGGGAAGGTTTTTGAGCATCTATTTTATCTTATTGTTAAGTTTTGTGCTATTGCATTAATCAGTGTATGAGTTAGGAGATCCAGCAGGATGATTTTTCTATTTATTTGCTCATGGTGGCCGATATAGTGAATGTAGCATGTCGTGGATGTATAAGGAGTAATTGTTTAAATATTTCTAAGTTCAAAAATTTTGTTTTGGGTCCGAGCATAACATTAGCCAACTTTGATGGGTACACATAGAATACCAAATATGGATTGAGCCAACAATTGGAAAATATCTTTTATTTTGCTAAAGTCGACATGGAGCAATTGAAATCTTTGATAGTGGATATATATGCGAGTTTGGGTAATTCATTTTGATGTATGAATGGGTGTGAAGAGCATAGCAGATGTGTGTGTGAATATTAGAAGATTAGTTGAGCAAATTTTTCTTGTGTAGAAGAGGATTTTTGTGAAGCGAATTAAAGTAGAGCAGAGCGAAGTGCGGAATCAGACAGAAGGTCTAGAATCTGATCTATGAGCTTCACTAGAACTGATACCAGGCATTTGCAGATGCTACTTTCTCAGTTAAACCTTTTTTTGTAACCCAAATATATTGTAAGGTAGTGATCCTTCCTAATTTTGAGCAGTGAGCTCTAGGCAGTGTGCTTGAATACATGTGCATTCCCTTTTTCTTCATACTTTTAACAAAGTATAAATTATGGATTAACCTCCACCGTGGTTTTTCCCCTAACAAGGTTTCCATGTAAAAATATTGGTGTTATGGTATTTTGAATGTTTCCTTCTCATGCTTGCATATTTACTTCTATTGAAATGTTGTAAATGGTTTAAGATCTAAATTGAAATTTAAATATTGTTGAACACCGATTCACCTCCCCCTCTCAGTGTTCCTTGAGTCCAACAATTGGTATCGAAGCCTAGTTCCTCTGAAGAAGTTTTAAAACTTGAGGTGGATCTTGGAATGCAATGGACTCTAGTAGTCTTCGACAAAATATTTTGGTGGCACTTGATGATCTTGATCAGTCTAAAGAAAAAGTCCTGGAATTAAAAGCAAATCTTGAGGATGCTAACAAATTCATTCAATCATTGAAGGATAAAATCAATGAGTCAAGAGAAAAGAGGAAGGGACTATGTGATCAACTAAAGTAGAAAGAAAGTAAAATCTTGGAAGACGTTCACCTAAATTAGACCTTAAAAGAAATAACTGAAGAATGTGAAAAGCTTGCTAGAAACAATGTTGCTCTAAAGCTTGAGATGGAATCTATGGTGATAAGGAAAACTAAGGAGATTGAAGAAAGAAGGAAGAATGAGGAGAATCTGGCCTGGTCCTTAAAAAAAAGATCTGAAGAATGCAGTAGAGTTAATAGTGGATTCATTCAGGTGGAAATTGAACTGCAGCAATCTAGAAATAATGAACAAGAGCTTGAAAGACAAATAGTTATTCTTAGAGATGAACTCACTACTGCAAATGAATACAAGGAAAATTTTAAGATCAGTTCTCTTAAGCTTGATGAGTTGACTAAAGGAAAAAAGGATGCAAATGACAAGCGAGGTCTTGGATATGAGAAGGGAGAAAGCTCTAAATCTGAACATGAGGATTCTAGACAAAGAAGTCAAATGAACAAAGCTAGAAGGCATCCTGTAAGACAACTCAATGCTCAGAAGATTAATGGTCACTGCTTTTCTTGTAATAAATTTGGTCATATGGCTTCTTAGTGTAGAAGTAAAATAAATTCAAGCAGTCTGTCATTTCCCGGTCAGTGTTTCAGTTGCAACAAGTTTGGTCATAAGTCAATTGAATGCAGAAGTATGTCTGTTAGTGTAAGGAATGTTAAATGCTACACCTGTGGAAGACTTGGGCATATTGCTAATAAATGCATATCAAGAGGAAATCAATGGAATGAGTGGTCTAGACAAATAAATCTTGTGTGTTACAATTGCAACAGATTTGGTCACATTGCAAGATTCTGCAGGAACAAAAACATGGATAGAAGGGGCCCAATATACAAAGGCAGAATTTCACAGACAGGTGATAAAGGAAAAGGGAAAATGATTGTGGAAGAGATAAGAGATTAGATGAAGAAAACATGGGTAAGGAAGATTGAATCTGATGAAGGAAATAAGCTCGCATCGGAAGCAGGTTTCAGTAATTCCTCTATAAATTGATCTTAGGCCATTGGCCTAGGGGGGAGTTCAAGAAAATCCTTTGTCCCCCTATCGGTAGTTGGCACTGGAATGCAGGAAATTGTCAGTAGTTGTGCTAATAGTTTACAAATTGTATCAGTGGTCATTTATGGAGAAATTTGAGAAATAGAAGGTCTGTAGATGAATTTTTCTTTTTGTTGTCTAAGAAAGCAGAGTATCCAAAACACCTAGGGCAAAAAAATTAATGTGATAAAGAGGTTAGATGTGTGAGTTATAAAAGGTTATTTGGAACCCTCATTTTTCACCGTGCATTGAAGAAAAATAGAAGGAGAGACTCTGCAACATAATTTTGAAGGAGTAAAGACATTTCGGTGGTGAATTCATTAGGTATTTCAGTTGCTTGTAGAATTCTCACTCAATTTGGTGTTTGGTACAGAAGGAAAAATTAAGCAAATCAAAGAAATGGTGAATTTAGATGAATATAGTAGTGAGAAGATTAGGGATGTGAGAAATTTGTTTTCGAGTGATGAATTGAAATGGCTTGAAGGTGTGAAACACAAAAGTTTGGACATTTGGAGTGAATTTCCATACTTTGATAATGCGAAAGTCATTAGGTTTATCTTAAAAAAATTGAATGATGGCATTCTAACTCTGGATAAACCCTATCACATTTTGAAAGAGGTAATAAAGAATTTAACTAGATTATGCAATGTTGGGGATATTCCAAAAAAAAGGTTGATTTGGAACAAGGAGGTCGAAACCCTAACTAGAGTAACAGGAGATCAAAGGGATTTGATATTTTTGACGATCAAAGATCCAATAACAAGGTACATTGCACATGGAATTTCATACAAATATTTTTTAGAAATAGGGAAGGCACAACTTTGGCAAGCATAGTTTATATCTCTCATAAAATGATAATGGAGGATCATGATTTTGATCTGTGTGGATTGCTAAAAGATCAATTGATGGAAAATGTGCAACTAACAAAGGAGGTAGATTACCCCTTCAAGTTTGGTACCTTGGTCATATGTCTTGTGATGTATTTTCTAAGTTGCTTTTCGTAGATCGATAATGTTGTATGGAAAGAAAATGAACCCGTTTGTAAACAAATTTTTGAACACTCTAATACTTTGGAAAATTATGAGCAAGAGTATACAAATTTCTTTAAAGAATTGCTAGGGAAGTTTGGAGCAATTAGCATTACCATTCTGGTAAGAGAACTTGAAGTTGGATCTTATTCTAGTAAGAGCACAAGAGATTGTTGATTACACTCCTCTGGCACACAAGAATCCAAAAATTGAAGGAAAAGGTAAAGATCTGGTGATTGTGGACATAACAAATGAAGAATCTAATGAGTACACTCCAAGAGAATAACCAGAATCAGTTGAACCAAATGTAGTTATAGAAGAAGGAAATGAAGAAGAAGGTGTTTTATCCAAAGCAATGATACTGCAGCTTGTTCAAGAGAAAGATGGGATGCAAAAAATTGCAGACATATGGTCTGAGAGACCCTCTTATGAGTAGGACATGACCAAAAGAACACTAAGTACTTTTTTTTTCACAATAACATTGGTTTGGAGAGTTTGTAGAATGTGTTTCCTGAGGAGATGATTGAGTGCATTAAGGATTCCATGGTCTCTGAGTCTCAAGACAGGAAAGAGGGAGAAACAATTCTACTTCTGAAGGAGCAGTACAGGATACCTCTCACCAAACTAAAAAGGCAAATGAATGTGTTGAGGCAATGCATAAATACAACCAATAACATCTACAACTATTGTCTTCATTGGCCTCATGCAGTTGGGATATACAAAGATAAGCTGGAGCAGATTGAATCTAAGCTAAAAAAAATTGGTCAAGATTATAACATGTTTCAAGATCAGGATGGTGCAGTCAAGAAAAGGATTCAAGTGTTGCAGTCTGAGCATACAAAAGTTTTGTTCAATAGAAACAACCTTGTGGACACCTTTTGGAAGGTGAAGGATTTAATTGAATGCAAATTGGAGCAGTTGATTGAGGTTCAAAGGAAAGGAGAGAACTAGAAGAGGCAATCACAATTCTAGAGTCCCTCATCTAGATTATCAATCGAACATTAGAGAACAACAGCTTGATCTTAATCATTGGGATTGCAGTAGAAGCTTGGAGGATATTTCTTCCAGAAATAAAAGATAAGTACAAGATAATTTTCTGACTCAAGTAGCAGTTTTATTTCTTCAAATTTTGATCAAATTTTTGAAAGGGAGAGAGAGTACAGTGAAAAATATGTTTTTCATTGATGTAAAAGGGGGAGAGAGAATAGTGAAAAATTCCTTATCACTCTAAAGGGGAGTTGTGTTTTGAAATTTTGAAAATTTGAAATCTGGCAGTGTAATCATATTGGTTCTGACACTTAGTCATTTTTCACTAAGTGTTGCCATAAATGCCAAATGGGGAGATTGTTGGAATATGGATTCTAGTGTTGTCATTGATGGAAACCTAAGTCATTATTCCGGTCCGCAGATCAGAATTTTTTTCTACCAGCAAGTAGAGTGAAGACCAAAGTTTTACCAGAAGTGAGAATGAAGAACAAGGTATCTGGTTAGTATGTCGATCTATATGCTTCACTGGATCATCATTTTAGGTTGTGGATCTTGGGGAAGGTTGTTGAGCATCTATTTTATCTTATTGTTAAGTTTTGTGTTGTCACATTAATTGATGTATGAGTTAGGAGATCTGGCAGGATGATTTTTCTATTTATTTGCTCATGGTGGTTGACTTAGTGAATGTAGCATGTCGTGGATGTATAAGGAGTAATTGTTTAAATATTTATAAGTTTGAACATTTTGTTTTGGGTCCCAGCATAACATTAGTTAACTTTAATGGGTATGCATCGAATAGCAAATATGGATTGAGCCAACAATTAGAAAATATCTTCTATTTTGCTAAAGCTGACATGGAGCGATTGAAATCCTTGATAGCGAATATATATGTGAGTTTAGGTAATTCATTTTGATGTATGAATGGGTGTGAAGAGTAGAGCAGATGTGTGTGTGAATATTAGAAGATTAGTTGAGTGAATTTTGCTTGTGCAGAAGAGGATTTTTGTGAAGCAAATTAAAGCAGAGCAGAGCGAAGTGCAGAATTAGATAGAAGGTCTAGAATCTGATCTATGAGCTTCACTGAAACTTATACCAGGAATTTGTAGATGCTACTTTCTTAGTTCAACCTTTTTTTGTAACCCAAATATATTGTAAGGTAGTGAGCCTTCCTAATTTTAAGCAGTGAGCTCTAGGCAGTGTGCCTGAATGCAAGTGCATTCCCTTTTTCTTCGTACTTTTAACAAAGTATAAATTATGGATTAACCTCCACTGTGGTTTTTCCTCTAACAGGGTTTCCACATAAAAATATTGGTGTTATGGTTTTTTAACTATTTCCTTCTTGTGCTTGCATCTTTACTTCTGTTGAAATGTTGTAAATGGTTTAAGATCTGAATTGAAATTTAAATATTGTTGAACACTGATTCACCCCCCTCTCAGTGTTCCTTGAGTCCAACAAGAGGTAGCCAATTACAAAGATAAGTTACCCTCCTCTTCTTCATTAGAATTTTATTCTCTATTTATTGACTGTGAGAAGAAATTATTAGATTCTATGGCAGACGTCATCTACTAGAAAGGTTTCCATGAGAAAGCACAAAAGAGATGCGATGAACTGGAGATAAAATTTAAAACCATCAAGTTTGAGATGATTTATGAGATAATTAAAAAGAGGTTTGAGAAGGTTATGAACCAGGTTGATCGATATTGAGAGATCTTTGTGAAAGTGCACTCTACTATTCAAAAACATGAGAAATCATAGGAGCATATGGATGAAAAGAAGGAAGAATTTATCAATAAGGAAGTCATGAATGAACAAATCCTCCATAGGTATAATGAATTAACCAATCAACATAAGGAGTATCATGCAAAGATTAAGGTTGGGCTTGATGTCTTCGACCAACCATTAGATATGTCGTTTCCCATGTTTTTTGATGGTGAAGGAGAACTTAAGGGACAAGACCATTGGAAAAATGAATTAGCTCAAATATTACCACAAGCTCTTGAAATAATGAATGACGAAGAAATGGTATTGGACAATACTCATAAGCAGCTTGAGGGAATAATGTATATGGAGTATAATATGATGGATTCTCTATCAAATATTGACACCCACATCAAGGAAGATTATATCAAACACTTGTCAAAAATGAACTTGTTCATTGCAAAAAATTAAGGAGCCTTGTGTTTGGAGAAGTGATTTTGAGTTGAGGTATGCAAACTGATCGAGCACTTCATCATGGAGAGAAATTTTCTAGATCCTGAGAGGTCACGAGTTCTCTATGATGAATAATGGAGTGACTATTTTATCTATTGTTGTTTCCTCAATCAATTTCTTTATGTTTAAAAACTACAATTAGTTAAGGTTATGAAAGGGCATACCTTTTTGTGAATGGGCTTGAAGCTTGTTGCTTCCCATATAAAAAGGGAAACCAAGACCCTGTTTTAAAGATATCATTATTATCGATTAAAATGGGAAGGGAGGACTGCGCGCGGCTGGCTGGGGCGAGAGTTTGGAGTGATCGCTGCTAGCTGGTGCTAGCGCCCTGCAGGCTACAGGCTGCGGCCTGTGTGTTTGCTTGGTGTTGGGGTCTACTGCGTGGTGTGTAGGGGGTTGTGCCTGAGGGAGTTGGGTGGGGTTTTTTATTTGTTTGTCTATGGTGGGTGTTGAGTGTGAGGGTATGGATGGGGCTCCCAAGAGTCTGGTGGTTGCAGGTGGGAAGTCATCTCTGGGAAAGGCTGAGGGTGTGCATGTGCAAGGCATGGCTTCCTCTTTTGTGGGTGAGAGCTCTAAGCCCAAGAAAGTGAATGGGTGTCTACCGAGGAGTCTTGATCATCCTGTTCTAGTTATTTCCCCAGAATCGGTGCACGAAGACTTTTCTTATTGGACTCAACATGTTTTGATCTATAAATTTTTGGGAATTTGTGTCTCCCTCTCGGCTTTGGAGTCTTGGATGCGTCGTACCTAGTAGGTTGAGGGTGATTTTGATATTTCGGTGGCTAGGAATGGCTTTTTCTTGGTTGATTTTTCTTACATTTCAGATCGGGATCGAGTTTTTGAGGTAGGCCCGTATTTTTTCAATCAGGTGGGTTTATTCATAAAACCCTGGCATGGGGGTTTTAATGTTGCAGAGGATTTACCTTCTCGGGTTCCTGTGTGGGTTCGCCTGCCATGGTTGCCCTTGGAATTTTGGAGAGAAGAAATTTTGCAATGAATTGTTGCTCTGCTAGGGAAGCTGATTGCCATTGCTCAGACTACTCTGGTTAAGAAGGTATTTTCTTATGCTCGCATCTGTGTTGAAATTGACCTAAATAATCCTTTGCCAGATTCTTTGGAAATTTGTATTGGCTCGGCTTCATGGATTCAACAGATTGATTATGAGTCCCTCCCCTTTCGATGCCGATTTTTTCATGAATATGGACACCTTCATCGTTAATGCCCTCAGGTCTCCAGATCAGATGGAATTTCTTCTACTCCTCCTTCGGAGCCTTCGGTGGATAAGGGAGTTAAAAGTAAGGTGCTTGTGGCTGAAGGAGGGCATGATAAGGATGGTTTCACTCCTGTCAAGCCAAAAGCTAAGGGGAGAGGTCAAAAGCGGCCCTTTAAGGACAAACAAACTGATCAAGGGTTTAATCGTTTTGAGGTCTTGGATAATCAGGCCTTCGAGGAGGGGATTCCTGTTGAGATGGTACCTGGGGCTATCAGTATGGATACAGGGCTGGAGTAGGTAGTTGTTGTTGAGAACCCTTCTCTTCTTTCAGATAAGGAGAATTATGGGCTTTTAGTTGTTGCTAGCCCACAGGATGATATCATTTTAGCTGATTTAGCTAAGGAGGCTCTGTCCTCTAGTAAAGGTCGGGGGGTTTCTTATCTAGGGGTTCTACAACGCCCTCTCAAGAAGGGACATTTTGAGCACTCCTCTAAAGTTGGTCGTAAAAAGGATGCAGATAAGATTAAATCTACTGGGGATTTGTTGGTTGAGTCTGGGTCTGTTAAGACCATTAGTACCCACTTTTCTCAACCTTCCTTATGATTATTCTTTCATGGAATGCAAGGGGGTTGAATAGCACCTCCCGTCAGAAAGCTATTCAGGCTATGATTGGGGTTCATTCTCCTGATATTTTTTGTGTTCAGGAGACCAAGCTTTAGGTGGACTTCATGCTTCAGTGTGCCCCTCGTATTTGGTTTTCTGGTCAGTGTCAGTGTATTGGTTCTAAGGGAAGCTCTGGAGGTTTGACTCTTTTTTGAGATCCTCGTAAGGTTGTTCCTCGCTGGTGGATTTCTAGCCATTCCTCTATCTCGATGGTGGCTTCGGTTTTGGACTCTGGTGAGACTATTTTGGTTAGTAATGTTTATGCTCCAGTTGATTTTTGGGGTAAAGGCCAGCTTTGGGCCCATATCAGGTATGTTATGCCCTGTGCTCCTTACTTGCCTTGGATCCTAGCTAGTGATTTCAATGTTGTTTTGTGTCTGGAGGAGAAAAGAGGGGGCCTGCCGAGACTGGGTCCTGCTTCTGATTTGTTCCAGGCTAATGTGGACTCTCTTGCTCTTGTTGATGTTAAACCTGCTAATGGCTTATTTACTTGGAATAATAGGCGGAGTGGGCCAGAGGTGATTTTTGAGCGGTTGGATAGGTTTCTTGTATCTTGTTTTTGGGTTGGGGGCAGTCTGGTTATTGGCTCTGAGATTCTTGACTGGTGTGGATCTGAGCATTGGCCAATTAAGTTTTTAGCTTCTCCTTTTCCCAATCCAAAGAATCCTCCTTTCAAATTTTAGCTTATGTGGCTTCGTGATTCTTCTTTGTATAATCTTATTGAGTAGTGGTGGTTGGATGGTGCCCTGGCCTATGGCTCAGCTATGTACTCTTTTGTTAAGAAGCTGCAAAGTGTCAAGTATCATCTTAAGCGTTGGAATTGGCTTTGTTTTGGCAATTTTCGGGCCAAGAAAAGGGAAGTACAGGAGCGTCTTGCTATTGTTACTCGCCAAATTAGGGATTTGAGTTTTTCAGAGGCTCTTGGGCAAGCTGAGTCCCAGGCTCTTAAAGTGGTGGAGTGGGAACTTTGTGAGGAGATATTTTAGAAACAGAAGGCTCGGGTTGACTGGCTTTGAGAGGGTGATAGGAATACTGCCTTCTTCCATCATTCTGTGCAAGCCCGTCAGAATAAGTGTTATATTTCTTCTCTTGTTAATTCTGATGGCTTAGTTTTATCCTCACAATAGGCTTTATCTAGAGAAGCTCACCAATTCTACTCCTCTCTATTTACTGAGGATTCTCCTCCTTCTGATGTTGAGGATAATATGATTCTTTCTTGTATTCCTTCTTTGGTCTCTAATGAGTTGAATGCTTCTCTTATGCGCCTGATTACTTTGTCTGAAGTGGAGGAGGTTGTTTTTGGGATGAATAAGGGGAAAGCTCCTGGCCCTGATGGGTTCCCTATTGAATTTTTCCAAGAGTTTAGGGAAATTGTGAAGTTGGATCTGGTGGAGGTTGTCCGGGAATCTTTTCATAACAAGCAGATGCTTCGGGCCTTGAATTCTACTCTTCTTGTCCTCATTCCTAAGAAGGAGGGTGCTGATAGGTTTGATTTCTTCTGACCTATTGCGCTCTATAATGTGGTGTATAAGATTATTACGAAGCTGATTGTAGAGCGGCTTAAATCTTGCTTGCCTATTGTTATCTCAGAGGAACAAGGGGGTTTTGTGGCTGGTCGTCAGATTCTGGATGGGGTGGTGATCACCTCGGAGGTCATTCATTCCATGGCGATCTCTAAGGAAAGGTCTATGTTCATCAAGCTGGATATGGCTAAAGCTTATGATAGAGTTAAATGGAGTTTCCTTCAGAAGATTTTGTTGGCCTTTGGGTTTTCTTCTGACTGGGTCAGTTGGACTATGAGTTGTGTGACTTCCTCTTCCTTCTTAGTTATTGTGAATGGGGAACCTTCTGAGCTGTTTGGTGCTTCCAAGGGTCTTCATCAGGGGGATCCACTTTCTCCCTATCTCTTTATTCTTATGGCTGAAGGGCTTGGGCGCTTTCTTAAATCTTGGGTTTCTCAGGGTGGGATTCATGGTTGGCAGTGGGGGATGGGTCTGCCTACTCTTTCTCACCTCCAGTTTGTGGATGACACCTCTCTTATTGGGTTAGCTCGTCTTCGAGAAGCTGATTCCTTTAGGAAAGCTTTGGATATCTACCTTGTTGCTTCAGGTTAGAAAGTTAATGAGCAGAAGTCTTCTATTTTTTTCTTTAATACTCCTTTGGCCATCCAGAGGAGGATTGCTGCTATTTTGAGGTTTCAAATTGGATCTCTCCCCTTTGTCTATCTGGGGATTCCTCTTGTCGTTGGGCGTCAACCCAGATCTTCTTGGCAGATGTTGCTTGATAAGTTGAGGAAGAAGATAACACATTGGACTCATAGGTGGTTGTCTACTACTGCTAGAGTTTCCCTCCTTCAATCTGCTATCCAGGCCCTTCCCATCTACAGGTGTTTTGTCCAATCGGCCCCTATGTATTTCCTTCGGGAATTTGATGCTCTCTCTCGGCAATTCCTTTGGAGTGGTAACTTGATGACTTCTAAGTGGAGCCTTGTTAAATGGGATTTTGTGTGTAGACCAAAGCAGGAGGGTGGTCTCAGTTTATGCTCTTCTATTTTGAATGGGAAATTTCTTGCGGCGAAGCTTTACTGGCGCTGGTGTACTAATCAACACCAGTTGTGGGCCCGTGTTCTTAACTATAAGTATCTTCATGGTGTTGCTTCTTATGAGGTTCCTCGCTATCCTCTGGAGGGGAGTGGTTCTATGATTTGGTCTACTCTGAAAGTGGGAGCTCAGTTGATTAAGCAGGCACTCTTTTGGATCTATTACTCAAGATCACAGGCTCTATTTTGGTGGGATTCTTGGGATGGTCACCCACCTATTCTTTCAGCTTTTCCTCATCTTCAATCCCTCTGTGATGTTTTTACTGCTGCTAGTTGGGACACCATAGAGCATTACAAGATTACTGAGCATTGTGGTTCTGTTGTCTCTTTTCGCTGGAAGCACCCTTCTGAGTGGCCTCCTGGAGGCTTTGAGGGGGATAGGCAGGAGCTTGCTCAACTTTTGGATTCCCGAGCTTGTAATTCATTGAGGGGACCTGATATTTTAGCTTGGGATGGCTCTAATAATTTTGGGAAGTACTCTGTGTCTTCTGGCTATAAGAATTTGGGTCAACAGTTGTTTGGGGCTATTGAGGTCCCTTGGTGGAAGTATGTTTGGTATAAGTTGTCATGGCCCAAGTGCAATTTATTCATGTGGTTGGTGGCTCAAAATCAGTGTCTTACTTGGGATAATTTATGCAAGCGGGGTTTCCAGGGTCCCTCTTTTTGTGTGTTGTGTCGTGAGGCTGAGGAGTGTGCTTCTCATCTCTTCTTCCAATGTTCCTATGCTCGGGAGATTTGGCATCGTTGGTGGCGGGTGTGGAATGTGCCCCGTACGCATGTTTCCTCTTTGGCTGAGTTTGTGGATCGGGGGAGTAGGGCCCCTGTTTCTACTTCCTTTCTTCAAGCTACTTGGGCAATTGGCCCTTCCCTCATTATTTGGAATCTTTGGTTGGAGAGGAATCGGTGAATTTTTCAGGATGTGCTGATGGGCGCCCCTCGCTTGTGGTGGAAAATTTTGCATTCTGTGGGAGAAACGATCGCGGCTAAGTGTGATCTAACTGTTCTGATTGCTCCTTCTGATGTTGGTTGTTTCAACTGCCTTCATCTTCCTCCTTCGCATCGATAGCTTATGCGTAACAGGTGTAGGCATCCAACGCTGAAGGTGAATAGGGAAGGAAGATGGTCTCCTCCTCCTCATGGCACCCTAAAAATTAACACGGATGGCTCTTCTCGTGGAAACCCTGGTCATGCTAGTATTGGTGGTGTTGGTCAGGATAGTTCTGGGGATGTTCAATTCATTTTCTCTATTTATAAGGGCCTCCATACTAATAATCTTATGGAGGCTCAGGCAATTTTACTGGCTATGGAGTGGGGCAGCCAGTTGGGGTGGCGCAGGATTATGTGTGAATCTAACTCCCAAGTTGTGGTGAACTTGCTAAACAGGCAGAGGTTAGATGATGTCAGTTGGCACCTGGCTTTGATTATTGAACAAATTCTCAATCTTTGTGTTTCTCTTGAGTTTGTTACTTTCACTCATATTCCTAGGGAGTGGAATGGTGTTGCTGATTGTTTGGCTAAATGGGCTTCTGACCATTTTCATGATTTGAATTTGGTTGATCGGGATCAATTACCCCTTGATTTGTCTCAACAGTTGGATCATTTGGTGGAGCTGGATAAGGCTTTGTAATGACTTTGCTTTGTAATTTTCTTGTGTTTTAATAAATTTTTACCCCTCTTTTATGTTAAAAAAAAAGATATCGTTATTATCCACACCAGTAGTAGTAGATCATTAGTATAGCATATTCCATCCATATATTTTCATATCTCAAAACTTCCACTAGTAATGTACATCTTTTGAAGCAGTATAATGGAGAGGACTATTCTTAATTGGTGAATTTATTGTTAGTGTTCAACTTTTGTGTTAATTTTCATGCTTATATGTTTTTGTGTTGTCTCCAAAGTGGTTCTCTCAAGTTTTTCAAATTTATATAATTTTTCAGGACACATTTGTTATTGTCGTGTGGTTGCTTTGATTGGTTTCTGGTTGGAGTGAATTAAAACCCTTTCAAATAATTTACTTTAATTGGTTCCTGCCAAGGATTAAAATCCTTTTAAAGTGGTTGTTCTAATTGGTTTCCCTCAAACTAAGAATTAAAAATCATTTCATGTTGTCATGGTAATTTGGGGGGATAACACTAGGATTTATAAAGAAGAGTACAATAGCTGACTAACCTGCACGCTTGTACAAGATGCAAACATTTAAAAGTTCCCAATAGTTGGAGATAAGTTGAGGAGTAGATCCACCTATCCTACAAATCTGTCTCCATCATCATAATCCACCCATTGACTCCATTCACCTAATAGATTAGGCACTGGTCAACTTTAGAACATTTTTATACAAATTCAACTCACACTCTTGATTATTCAAAAACTTTCATTAGGAACTAGTTATTAAGATTTGCATCTACTTCACACCCACATGACATAGTGAGTAGATTTCCCAAATTAGAGGTCATATCCAAACATTCAGGTCTGCCTTATCATTTAGGTACACCCACCTTGGTTTAGCAAATCCTAAAGAGTAGAGGGTTATTAATCACATTTGCCCTGTTCGTTGGCCAAAAATGTACTAAGAGATTGGCACCCTCTTAAGGTTCAAACCTATCTTTTTGAGACCTAACAGGTGCTACTGACACCTATCAACATCTCCACAAATCTACAAAGCCAAATACCAATCCACTGAGAGATGTGGATTCACCAAAACATACATATTGTACTAGTAATCACTGTCATTACCAAACCCGAACTTCTATCGTTCATAACTTCTACTCCAAAGACCAAAACAATGTGAAAATTTGGATTTAGACTCTTCTAACATTCAAAAAAAAAAAACCATAGAGCAAGATTCTACACAGCAAACCAATGCAAACCGAATTACCGAATGTCTTGTAAATAGAAGTACCTATTCTGACACTTAGTAAATTTACCACTTCAACTAATTGCACCGGATCAAACCTTCTTGCAAATAAACACTGGATAACCATCTTCAAACAAGCTCGAGCCATACAAAATGGTTTGCACAATGATCTTTGTACCATATCACAATGTTGACATCAATGACAACACCAAATCATGTTGACAATAAACACATCAATGACAAACTTTTTATTCTTCCAAAAATCTCCCTCATTGTCATTGATAGAAACATGCCTCAACTGTCTCCTAAAAATACTCTCCGCCTTTGACATCAAGGACAAAGGGTGTAAGACATGTACACATATAGTACTACTTCATTCTCCTACTTTGTTACATATCTTTCACCAAACCGGATCAAAATTGGCATTAAAACATCATCCTCTAATATCCACATATATGCAATGAAGCCTGAGATGCATACAAATAAATAGAAATAAATATAGATTAACTAGTGGAGAGCACATTGCTATAGGTTGACCCCTATAATTTTGCAAGGTGTGCCTCATAATCCTTCTTTCCATTGTCCCACTCTTTCTTGGCTATGCCAAGCATGCAGCTCTGGGTTTCAAACTCCAAGAGGAGTTCCTTTGCATCATCTGGACTGTTAGGTACCAAATTAATTTTTGTAGCCTTTTCCACATTTGTTAGAGCACTAGATACAAATGTAAACTTTGTATTTACTAGTTCTCTAAGGTGTCCAAATTTTACTACTATCTTTTCTTTTTGTACTTGTATCTGGAAGAATTGTTCATGTAGGTTTTCAATTGCCACCTATGTTGATCCATTTGCATCATTTTCCAAGTTGAAAACATTGAATTCCATGTCAATCTACGACTCAATAGATTCCATCTGATCCTTTATACTTTTTTTGGATCTTAACCATTTTAAGTAGAAATAAAACAAGGCTTTTTGCCTCTTCTACACACTCTTGCACATCCTTGAGGTTTTTCTAAAAAAAATTGTGCAATGGCACATTTATCCATCATCTCTTCCAACTTCTTGTCATCTATTCTCTTAGTGACTTCCTTCTCCAATTTTTTCTCTAATCCACCAGCATATTCCTTAAAGGAATCAAGTAAAAGCTTTAAATTTTGGATGTCGGATAAGGATTTATCTATACTTACTCCAGGAATGTTCTCCTCCAGAACCTTCACTACTTCATCTATGATCTCTAAACTCTTTTGATGTGTCTACAATATTTATTTTCTTATAGAGGCATGAAATGCATCTCCCATTTGTATCTTGTGAAGTGGAGATATCCTATCCATATCCGCTTGACCCTTTTGTATTGGTATCTGTAATAGTTAAGGAGAAACAATAATTTGAAACTGCAATTGTATGATCAATAGACTCCTCAAGGAGTCTCTAGAGGTTTTGAAAGACTCTCCAACCAATTCTATGCTTTCTCCAACCTTGACCTTTTCCTTGTCACCAATGCAAACTTCTAAATTTTAATCCTTCTTTTCTATGTCAGCAGCACTGGATACCTCTTCAGACTTCTTTCTATCATCAATTGATTTTGCATTGGTATCTGGAGGAGGCATGAGTTATGTGTTTTGTGCCTCAGACCTCTAAGTTGTCTTATACAACCTCTTATGTATTCTTCTATGTTTCTAGAGGAGTGGAAATGTTATGTATAAGTGCATCCTCCTTCTCAATATCTTTATCATCTTCAATCATGTTCTCTTCTACCAAAGGAGTGCCACCTGCACTACCTTCTTTTGCAATGTTTTCTTTTGAATCCGAAAGGGTGTCATCAATATCCTTTTGCACATTTATTCCTCTACAGTATGCTAAAGTTGAGAATCACCATGTTGTGCTTCATCTACCATATTAACTTTTGGAGTTGGAATATCATCATATTCTTGCTCTTCTTCTTCCAGATTCATGCCTAATTCCTTTACCAAATTGGTAATCTTCTCAACAGTCTCTTTTTGGAGCCTCTCAAGATCATTCTAATCTTTGCTCATGAGGGTGGTTACACTTTCCTTGGTTTGGAATTCCTTGTATAATTGATCCAATCTTTCTTTGTTTTCTTTCGAGAGGGGAGCATTGATCTCCGCCAAGATGGATGCCTTCATTCTAGCATCATCATCAAATTCCTTTTGTCTCCTTGCATACAATACTCCTTTCAAGTCCTCGGGAAGTTGATCTTCTATATCTTTCATGTTTACATCTAAAGCTATCATGTACCTAAAAAATGCTTCCTCAATAGTTGATTTATCTATATCATCTACATCTGGGTATAAAGCAAAAGTCTCTTGAAGATTCCCATATTTAGAAATGTTGCTTACTAGGGCTTCAAGCTTCATATTACTATGCTTTCTTTCTAGAGGAGAAGATTTCTTCTTTTTCTTTGCTTATGGTATCTTATTACCTTTACTGGATTCATGTTTCTTCTCCCTCATTTGAATCTTGTAACCTTCCTTTTCCTTCTCAACTTCAACTTCGCTATCAATGCCAACAATATCAATATTTTGTTTCTTTCCTCTCTGTTCTCCTTGTGATACTTCTAGTTTTCTTTTTTGGACCAACTGTGATCCTTCTTCCTCATCTTCCACATTCACACTCATGTACTTTTCCCTTGTATCTTTTGTTTTTAATCTTCTTCTCACAAGGCCTAATTTTTTTTTCCAAAGTTCTTTTTTTATTTCTTAGGCACCTTCTACTGCTTAGCTAAAGATACTTTCTCCTTCATTGGAGCATGTATAGACTCTTTTCTTTTCTCTCTTACTACAGGCTTAGTTTTGGAGGAATTAGGGGCAACCGGAGGAGTGGTAGTTATTCTACCAGATCTCCTATCACTTGGCGATCCTCTCGATGAGCCAGAAATGGCTTTTTCCTTCTCAACATGTTCTTTTGTGAGGCCCATTGCCTCCGCAAACTATGCAGTCATCTTCTCAATAGTCTTATTTTTTTGTCTTTGGTCCATGTGCACCTTCATAGACTTCTCCCCAAAGGTGTCAAACCTTTCCTTAGTGGTATCTCTAGGTTTTCTTAGCATAAAATCTATTAAGCTGATTATTTCTTCCACTGTAGTTTCATATCCCAATTATGGGATTCAAAATGTCCTAGGCTCAATGGCCTCCATTATGCAACAGTCTTTTGTCACTAAGAATGTGATTTCATTCTTGTACTTTTCTACCATGATTTTTGGTATCCTTTCTCTTTTCTACATCTTTTCTTGAAAAGTTTTAAAGAATCCCCAAAGAACATTTTTTTTTGCATGAGTCTCCCAACCTCATCAAATGATCTTTGATATGATGGGCTACAAGTATATCCTTTAGCCACACTATGTTCTTTATACTGGGAACCTCATTCAAAAAGTAAAATAGTAAGCAAATCATTAAAGTGCCAAACTTAAAGGGATGCATAGAGTCCTTTGTCTTCTACAAATTTTCAAAAATTTATAGTCTCAAAAACTCACATAGATCATAGTATTCACCCTTATCAATCATCTCATATGTTGTATTGATGGTGGTTGTTGATACTGAATTTTCCCTATTGGTGAAGTATATTTTGTATCCTATCATCATCGAATTTATGATGTCCTTTATTGTTAGTTCTCTTCTATCATACTTTGTACCCATTTGCTCCATCACCATTTCATTTTTCACTAACTTGAGCACTGGAGCTAGTCCAGTTGAGAACAACCCAGTGACAACCCTAATAGCCTCGTTGTTGATCAAATGTGGTATATCCAACCAGAGGAATTTTTCATGAATGTGGCTTAAAGTATATCTCACCCATTCATCTACATAATAAAAGATGGGGAAATTGTTCCAGGCATCAAGTTTCTTCTCTTCCAAAATCTCAAACTCTAATTTCAACTTGAAAACATCTTTGGTGAGTTAATTGTACCACACATCACTCAACTTTGTATGATTATATTCTTCCATATTAACATGAATGTATTCCCTTACATCTTCTATGTGTAGAACATCGTATGGGATGTGCGAAAATGCACCATCCATATCATCCACCGGAGAGTTATCAGGGTGCCATTTAAATTTAGGTTATAGATGATCTGTAACCTCTAAAACTTGTGGTCTATAATTTTTTTGTGGAAATTTGAAAGCACTTTCTAAAACTAGGGCAAATGGAAAATGTAAAATACCTTTGAATCACTTTTGGCTAGGGTTTTTCTTGTACCAAATCTCAATTGCTTTGATTACAACACTTTGCTTCTTGTTTACTCTTCTCTCCTTGAATATTTGTTTGTAAATAAATTTTGATCAAGTGAAATGACTTATAATCCCTTTAGAAAGTGACCTAATTCATACTAAATACTTCAGTTAATAAAGTTGACGAACCCTAACTACAACAAATAGTCACCTTCAACTACTCCACAAATTTTTGCATCGTAATATTTTCCACTAGTGTTTTCTCCAATAGGTCATTCATATTGACCCACACCTCATATCCACATGTTGAAGCATCAGCACCAATTCTTTGGAAAGGGATAAATATTTTTTTGTTAATGCTCCCCCTAAGCCAAAGCTTTCTTCTTAGTTTCTGGAGGAAACATCTACACTAGGTTCTAGTATAGACTTAGAATTAGTCTCACTATCTTCCCTCTTTCTCCAAATCTTGTCTATCTCTTTCTTCATCTCTACTTGATCAAGCTTTTTCATTGGATCATTCTTCCTTACCAAATTATTCTTTTTCATATTCTTGCTTTTGCAAAACTTAGAGATGTGTCCTAGTCTTTTGCAATTGTAAGTGACAATATTTTGAACATGCTTACTTCCATTCATTCTATATATGCATTGATTAGATTTATTTCCAAATCCATTGCATGTATAACAGTATCCATTGAATGATTGAAAAACCATACCATTGTTATAGACATTCATCTTTTGACTTCTGCATTCACTAGCCTTATGACCAAATCTTTTTCATGTAGAGATGGAACATTCTGATTCATTCTACTTCTACATTCCATAGCCTTATGTCCAAATCTATTGCAGGAATAACAAAAACCATTAAAGGATTAGTACCTTTATTTTGGTTGTCTGATATGTGGTGTTTTGAAGTCTTTTGTTTTATTCTCAACTTGTTTTCCATTGCTCTTCTTTCCCTCAGTCTTCTTTCTCTCATTTCTCTTCTTTTCGGCACTTGGTGTTTGACCTGCCTTTGAACTTTCAACTTTCTCAAACCCTAATCCTTCTTTTTCTTTAGAAACTTTCTAGTTTGCAATCATTTCATCAAGATTTGTAGAGATCATCTTGAATTTATCTTCATGACTCTTATTTTTCAAGATTTGATCTCAAGGTCACAACTTCTTCAAGTTTTGAACATTCTTCATATTTTCTTTTCATCTTGGTATTCAAACATTCTTCAACTCTTTTTTCTTATTCAACTTTCACTTCTAGACCAGTAATTGGTTCATTGACTTGCTTCAAGTGCTCATTGACCTCCTTATGTCTCTCTTTGAACTTCTTGATTTTCTCTCTCAAATTTCTAATGCATTCATCTACTTCTTTAACATTTTCCTTTAGATCTTTGTTCTCACTTTTAGTCCTTTACATATCTTTAAGGGCTATTCTAAGTTCTCCATTCATATCAACCATGCACTCTTCTTATGTGAACCCAATAGTAAGAATTTCTTCTAGAGGAGTAATATATCTTCTAATAGCCATGTGTTCAACCTCCAAGATCTTCCACAAGTGGTTAAGCTCCTTCCAAGGAACCAAGCTCTAATACCAATTGTTGAACACATAGAATACTGAGAGGGGGGTGAATCAATATTCTTTGATACTTAAACATTCAAACATTCATTCCACATAACATATCTAATTTGTAGTAAGAAGGAAAAGCATGAAATCAATCATCAACATCACATAACAAATGAACACCATATTTTTACATGGAAAACCCTAAAAGGGAAAAACCATGATGAGGATTAGCTAACAATATATTATAACCAGTTATAAGATTAATGATATTAGGTTTCCACAATCCATATTATGGTTCAGTATCGCTTCTAGATTTGATTGTGTTCAAATTTTTGCGTCAACGTTTCGGATCACACTCCATGATCCATCATCAAGATGGTAGAGAGAAAGAGGAGAAGAAAATGGTTGATTACATATATTTTCATATTTATATTCTTTCATTTATTTTTGAAATTTAGAAGGTTTTTTGGATTATTAATTGTTTTTTCCTCCTTGAACTGTGTGCATCCTACCGTCCCCTTCCCCTCTCTCTTTTTATCTAGTGTAAATCTGTAATCAACCATTTTCTTCTCCTCTTTCTCTCTACCATCTTGATGATGGATCATAGAGTGTGGTTTGAAATGTTGATGCAAAAATTTGAACACAATCAAATCCAGAAGCAATACTAAACCAGTTATAAGATATTACAAAATTGCTCATTGTAGGTGGACTCACTATCTTAGTGGACTTGCTGCCCACAAAAAGAAGAAAATATAGAAGTGATAGGTGGCACACAACTAGTTTTTGAACTGTTACAAATGAATCTACAACATGTTAGAATACAATTCCATTTAAGCTCAAAATACAGAGTCAACACACTTCATCATTTTTCTCTAGCAGTTTGCACTACTCTACACTTACATCACTTTCACACAATTTTGCATCCACTACACTTTCATATTTGCTTCTTTTTCCACACTAAAATGAACTCATACTTATACTGATTTCATCCCAACATCAATTATGTCAGCCTAATTAGATGTATTATGCAAAATATAACTTATCGGCTCAAAACACAAATCATACACACTTTGTGCCTTGATTCAAACTTGCAATGCATAAGATAGGTCGGGGTGGACCTATAATAGCATCCCTATAATGGATCAATATTTATTCAAAATCTACAACCCTCAACACATATTAGGTCGGAACTGATAATGAAACATCAAAGTTCACCAACTATTCAATAAAAAATGGACACCTATCAACATCTCCACAAATCTACAAAGCCATATACCAATGTAGAGAGATGGAAATTCACAAAAAAATACATATTGTGTTGGTAACCACTATCATTTCTACACCCAAAATTTTTTCATTCATAACTTCTATTCCAAAGACCAAAATAATGTGAAATTCTAGATTTAGACTCTCCTAATATTCAACAAAATTGCATGAAAACTGCACAACAATATTCTACATAGTGGACAAATGCAGATCGAATTACTAGATGTCATGTACATAGAAATACATGTTCTAGCACTTAGCCAATTTACCACTTCAATTGATTACACTAGATAACCATCTTCAAAGAAGCTCAAGCTATAAAAAATGGTCTACACAATGATCTTCATACCGGATCACAATGTTGACATCAATGACAACACTAGATCAATCCATGCTCATGCTCATGTTTCCAATAAACACATCAATGATAAACTTATTATTCTTTCAAAAAAGAGGAATTTGGGAGGAATCGTATGTCAAGATGATTGTCCAACCCTCTATTCCTAATAATGATACCAATTTTCAAGTTTATGATAGTGATTAAGATATCTTTGTTTTCATCCATAATGAAGCTAAGATTTTAGTTGATCTCGTGGAAAATATGCCTAATGTTTATAAATATTAGATCATATATTTGAGTTCCAAAAAGATGTTAAAATGATTGATCAACTTGGAAAACATTTTTAATATTAATGAACAAAAAATTAAGATGCATAAATATATGGTTATTAAGCCTTAACTTTACTAATATTGTGAACTCTTCCTAGGTTAGAGTATCTTTCTATCTAATACATTACATAATGGTTTCAAATAGATATTTGTGACTTTATCTTAATATTTTAAAGATATGTGGGTAGGCTCAATCCTACAATAATCTCAAACTACAAGATATGCATATTGTATAACATACCTTTAATATTTATTCCCTCACATGACTTGTGTGAAAAATGTAACACTTGATGAATCCTCACATTGAGCCATTAAATCAAAAGGATCTCAATAATATGATCAAGGATAAGGGCATTATTCTACACAAGTTTTAAATATTTTATGAATTTAAAAGAAGAATGGGGAAATTCACTTGTGTGTGGATTTTTGTGATCTAAATTATGTTGAACACCCAAATATCACTATCTCATTTCAGTGATGAACTACACCTATAGAAAGTGGAAAATTTGACCATGCTTTCTTAGTTAGATGTTCTTTCAAGGTACAATCAAGTTTGGTTCAAGGATAAATACTAATTCAAGACAACATTCACCACCAAATGGATTACCTTTGCTTATCTATAAATACCTTTTGGTTTGAACATGCAACTTTTAGACAAATATGGATGTTGTCTTCAAAGGTATCATAAATGGGTGTATCTTGGTATACTTAGATGACATTGTGGAATTATCTAAACATAAAATAACATCTCACTCATTTGTAAGAATTTTTCCAATGATATCATAAATTTGGGATTTGCATCAACCCAATGAAATTCATTTTTTTCATTCTAGAAGGTAAGATTCTAGCACATATAATATCTAAATAAGGATTAGTAATATATCTTGATTGTGTGAGGTTCATCAATGAAGTCCCATTTTCTCACATCAAGAGAAGTCTTCAGTCTTTCCCCAAAAATATTTTGGCTAAGAATGTTATTTTTAACGTTGTTGATCTTGAAAGAGGTCCATCATGTAACTATTAAAAAGTATGTTAACTTACTATATCCTCCCAAATCAAGGGCATGTTTTTGAATCATCAATAAATCCATTGCAAAATTTATATATCATGATCTTGTACTTCTTGAATTATTTCATCTCTATGGATTCAATATAGAATCCTCCCCTTTCTTTGATGATATCCCTTCAAAACAAACCCCTACTCTTTCTCCATAGTATTTCCTTTAGTGGGATGTTCCCTTATCTCCACTTTGTTGAATCCTACATGGGATCCTCAATTCAACATCCCTTATATCTACTTTCTCGAATCCTACATGGGATCATTTCTCTTAAATTTCATGGAAATTTGAACCCCTTCACAAGTTGGAAAATTAATTTTATGGAAGGGCACAATATTAGTCACCACAATGTGCTACTCTTGGGATTGAAATAGTATTTTACCCAAATTCATAAGTCATACATTTTGGGAGTATCATACTAGTCATAACTCAACCAATGCAGGACATGCATCCTAACAATTGGCTAGTGGGGGTTTTTTTCCTTCACATCCCTCACAAGAGTGTAGTTAAACTCCATTGGGAGTCAAAAAATATTTTTAATCTAATCCATATGAAACTAAGTGGAAGATAAAATAATTTGGATCAAAAAATTAAATTGGTTAAGTAAATTACTTAAAATATAATTTTTTATTTCTAAAGAGAGGAAGAAGGTGGCCACTAAAATTATAAATAACCATAAGAACTTCAAAGAATATTTGAATGCCAAGAACAAAAAGATGAATAACCTACTCATGAAGAGCCTAAAATAAAATACATCACCCCATAAATAAATTAGAATGATCAAAGAGAAATGAAAAAGCTTACATAATGCCACCACTATGATCTTAGTCTTATATATGACCTTAGCCACCCAATAGATGATTATTGATTCTATCTTTAATCATGTAATAAAATTTTATGACCATAAAATATCTTAGCTAAGACGTTAATAAGGATCTTAAAATTTTACCCAAATTGAAGGAAATATATGTTATTTGGTAGAAGAAAGTAAACAAAATTTAGGACTTATTGCACACTATTCCACAAATTTTTTTTTATCAATGTAAGGGTCATCGATCAATTCAATGCATTTAGGATATTTTCTAGGTGATCACTTACACAAATGTTATCAAAAGCTATCTAAAAATGTCTAGATATTTAGGATGCCCTCTTAGTGATTGTCACTAACTTTTCCCACAAAATTTTTATCCCCCCTTATAATCATGCCACCAATTCTCTATCCTTTATTGAAGTCTACTAAGAACTCCTCGCCTATAAAGCTTACCAAGTGAATTTAAATTTTAAATATTTTCTAGCCCTATCTATCTTTTAATAATGTTGGACATAGAAATCAACACCACAATTAGGATATGTTGAGATTTCTTGTTCCTTAATTTCATTAGTATTTCCATTGAGATCAATATACTTAAGTAGATACCTTTTCCACAAAGAAGTGTGTTGTATTGGTCACCTCAACCAATGCTTTTTTGCATTGATTACATTCCATAATTATCTGAGAATTTAATTATTTGATATTGATTGAGTCAATCTTAAGTGACTCCCTATTCCCTAATAAGGTTTAGGTTCTTCTTGGAACATATATCTAACTATTGGGACCCACCAACAAAATATGTGGCGATTAAGGAAGTACCTAATATTTTTTATAACCAAAATGTGTCTTTTCTAGCTTCTAGCTATCACAAGGAAACTGACAAGTGAAAAATGTGGTGATAAACTTGCTCAATTAAAAACAAGGCCAAAATATAATTATATTTATCAAACAATCAATATCTATGCATTTACAATAATAGCAAGGTAAGTGTAGTCACCAATCACTTTTTTCTCAAACTAAGAGATAGCAAATATATGCTTTTCTAAGTCATCATGTACCTATTTATTAGATAGACCAACAATACATTAAAGTATAGTAAAAAAAAAATCTTTCTTTTCTTCCAATATTGTGTGTTCTATGAGGGAAATGAATAAATGGTCTTATAGATTCAAAATATTCTACCTTTTATTCTCTTGATTAGAGTTGTGAGTGGACCCTCCAATGTCTATACATGAGGACCTATAGTTTCCTATCTCTTTGCACATCTATATCTCATTTGGGAAATTTATATGCATAGCTCTCAATATAACAACCACAAACATCTCAATTATTAGGCATGTAGATAAGGATTTTTTTGGAACCTTTCAAGTTTTTACCATTTTTATGATCCCCTAATTGATTCTCACATTGTGTAGCATGATCCATGTATTTCCACTTCAATATCAAGATACTAGATATAGTTACCCATCTTAACTAGCAAGATTCTAGAGTTGTTAATATTTAAAGAAGGATGAACACCCTCTGGGTTTAATTTGGGTTTCATCACCCTAGAAATGAGCTTAACACTCTTTGATATCTCAAGAAGAAACAACCCATCAAGAGTTTCCTATCCAAGGGGGGTTACTTTTCCCTTATGAGGCATTGTTGGTCACCTATTCAATCTAACCTCCATAGGTGTTTTCATTCCATTTATCTCTTCCCCCTTCCTATTAATGTGGGTCCCACTCTCAATTTTTTATTTCTCACAATATTTCCATCCTTATGGTGAATTATAGCTTAAATTCATTGTGGAATGTTGATTTTCAATTCAATAATATATATGATTTTCTTCCTTGTAACAATGCCACTACGAGTCTTGCCTAAGTCTCACCTCATTTCCTCTTCATAGGTTTTCAATGTTTGTACTCCATGTTGGAATCCTCCTAAATATTCTATCCATCAATATTCTAATGATATATGATAGTTTTTCTACTTTCACACCATCCTTATTATAAAAATCAAGCCTAAAATTATGGTGGATCTTACTTCAAAAAAAATTGAAGCCCTTTCTATGTTGTCAGCCTCCTTAGATGTTCCAATCATTGATTTTTAATATCTAATGGTCTAAATATTCTTAGCTCCCCCCATTTGAAATTAAGTTAAACCCCACTTTAATATCTTCACATGGAAGCCACCTCGCCTTCTTATTGTCCTTTGTGCTTTCATCAAATTTGATTGGCCCTTCTACCCAATTGGTGCTAATTCAATGTGGCATGCTCCATCCCACATACAACATGATCACATTCCTCTAAAGTAGCCATTGATTTCTTGAAATCTCTTAATATTTTATATGGTCAATCAAGGTTGTATCCTCTTCAGACTATATGGGTTTTTATTCTCTAAGGTAGTAGGTGGAATTTGCATATTTAGGAGGCCATCATGGTTTGAATATTTGTATCCAAATTTATTAACGACATGGATATACTACTTCTTATACATCAATCTAGTGCTAGTTGAAGATCGTCTAAAAATATATATTTCTTCTTTTGAAATCTTTCCCCCCTCCCTCTTCTCAACTCTTTTTTCTTTTGAAATGTTCCTAGACTCCTTTGGTTTACTTTCAATATGAAGATTCTTGGAATTGTATAAATACAAGTTATCCCCTCTTGTAAATATATTTTATCTTTTCAATATATAATTATCTTTAGAATTATATGTTAAGAAGTTAATTTTTCATGATTTTTTATCTTATATAAGATGTGAATACATTTTAGTGTGTTATTCTTTCATATTTCTCATTTTGGAGAGTACCCTCAATTTGATCTACATTCATATATGCACTTTTCTAATTATGATTTCAAATTCAATTGAATTATCTATGTACATTCAAATATTCGATGCCCATAAATGTTGCTTAATTTTATTTTGTGCATAAGTAGGTTTTTATTTTGTGCATAAGTAGGTTCATGTAACATAAGTTGAGGAAAAAATATGTTCAAACACAAGGAGCTCAAGGTCTCTATGACCTCAAGAATAGGCCTCTACCTTTGGTTTAGGAAAAAGGGACTAGGCGAGGTCTCAAAAAATTCCTCTCACCAAAAAGAAAAAAAAATCCTCAACTCATATCTTGATTGAGGATGTCAATCTTGATACTATTGAAATATGGAGGAATTCAAGGATACAGATGTGAAGGAGGCCAATGGCTTGCAACTTAGAAGATCTAATAGACTTGCAGGTCAACCAAAGCCTACTGACAAAGAAGTGATGGAGGATGCTCTTGAGAAATGGGATATTTTTACTAGCAACGAGTATGATGATGATTTTGATTCAAAAGGCTCTAAGAACACCAATGACAGTTGTTTCATGAACATGGTTGGCACTAACACTAACCCTTTGGACCTTCTTGGTGAGACACATAATTTCCCCCAATGTACTTCTATGGCTACAGAGCTCACTAAACTTAAAAGGAAGATTTTGGAATTGGAGAAAAGATGGTGAGACTTTCCAAGTTTAGTTTCAAAGTTATACACAAATCAGACACCACTCTTTGTATGTTGTAGGATAAGGAGTTGAATAAGGTTGGTGACAAGGACGAGTCACAAGGAACTTTATAAGTTTCTTACTAAATATTGGGGCCAACTCTTTGGCTAGGCCTGTGTTTTATTTTTTTAGTTTGGCTCTAGTGCCTCCTTGTTGTTTGTTGCTTAAGACTTCATGTAATGTGTTGTTAATGTGTTGTTTTTGGTCTATGGAGCTAGTTTTCATCCTCCAAGTACTTTATTTTTTGGGCCAACACCCTTGTTTTTATTGTTTTTTATTATCAAAAACATAAGTTGAGGAAAAATTATCACATGTGTGTGTTCATTTATAGAGGAGAGTTGGATGTACACTATAGAGAAAGATAAAAATAAAGAAATAATTTTGATTGGTGAAGCAATGGTTTCTAGATCTCTTTTTTTGTTGACTTAGGGGTATCCTCGCGATGCAACCCAATGCTTAACCCACATTACCTTGGTCTTAAATTATGCCAAGTTGGGGTCGAAAAGGGGTGAGTTGGGTCACAGGGATATAAATTTTTCTAAAGCATTTTTTTGTCCAAAAGGTATAGGAGAATGATGTTATGTTAATATGAATGGATTGTTGTGTATCAATCAACAAGTACACTAAAATCACATTATGATTTTTTTGTAAATTGGTCTCTAATTAATCAAAATATTCCAATCCAAATCCCTTTCAAAGACAATAAAAAAGTATGAACTTCTATTTCTTCTTTTTTTAATTGACTCAAGAGTACCCTTATGATCCAGCCCAACACCCAACCCACCTTACCTTGGTCTTACATTCTGCCAAGTTGGGGTTGAGAAGAGGTGTCACGCTGGGGCGAGACTAGTCCTCTAAAAATGTATGCAACAACCTATAAGCCATGTGCATCGAGTGATCTCAGACCTTGAAGTCAAACCCAATACGATAAATAGAATAAGGGAGAGAATGAAAAATCTACATATAAAGATAAAAATGAAAAAAATGGCAAAAAAATGAAACAAGAGAAAGATAAAAGATAGAGAGAGAGAGAATAAAACAAATAGAGAGTGAGCAAGCAAGTGAGAGACAAAATAAAGAGAAAAAATATAAAAATGGGCAAGGAAGATAGATAACTAAGAGGATGAGAAAAATAGATAACAAATAAAAGATAGAAAGACATATGGGGAGATAAAAAAAGAAAAAAAAATTGATTGGTGAATCCATAGTTTCTAGATCATTTTTTTTTGTTGACTTGGGGGCATCCTTGTGAAGCAACCCAACACATAATCCACCTTAAACCTTGGTCTTACATTCTGCCAAGTTGGGGTCGGAAAGGGCTGAGTTAGGTCACAATGATATAAATTCTTCTAAAGAACTTTTGATCCAAAGGGTAGAGAAGAAGGATGTTATGTTACTTAATATGAATGGATTGTTAGTGTATCAATCAACAGGTACACTAAAATCACATTATGATTTTTTTGTAATTTGGTCTCCAATTAATCAAAATATTCCAATCCAAACATGTTATGTATTAGAAATTAAAAGAGAAAAAAGAAAGAAAGAGAGAAAGCATGAAGAGAAGGAATGGGCTTGATAAATTAGATACAAGGAAAGATAATAGGAAAGAAAATAGATATAGATAAAAAGGTATAAACTTCTCTTTCTTCATTTTTTATTGACTCAAGGGTATCCCTACGATCCAGCCCAATGCCCAACCCGCCTTACCTTGGTCTTACATTCTGCCAAGTTATGGTTGAAAAGGGGTGAGCTAGGTCCATAGGGATATAGCTTCTTCTAAGGAACTTTTGATCCAAAGGGCAGAGGAGAAAGATATTATGTTACTTAATATGAATGGATTGTTGGTTTATCAATCAATAGGTACACTAAAATCACATTATGATTTTTTTATAATTTAGTTTCCAATTAATCAAAATATTCCAATCTAAACCTCTTTCAAAGACGATAAAAAGGTATGAACTTCTTTTTCTTCTTTCTTTAATTGACTCAAGGGTACCCCTACGACCCAACCCAACACACAATCCACCTTACCTTGGTCTTACATTCTGCCAAGTTGGGGTTAAGAAGGGGTGTCACGTTGGGGTGATACTAGTCCCCTAAAAATGTATGCAACAGCTTATAAGCCGCATGCATCAGGTAAACCCGGACCTTGAAGTCAAACCCAATAGGATAAATAGGAGGGAGAGAATGGAAAATTTACATACAAAGATAAAAATGAAAAAAATGGCAAACAAATGAAACAAGAGAAAGATAAAAGATAAATGAAGAGAATAAAAAAAATAGAGAGTGAGCGAGCAAACAAGCGAGAGAGAATAAAGAGAAAGAAACTAAGAAAAAATATTAAAAAAGATATATGGGGAGAAAAAAAATTGATTGGTGAAACCATAGTTTCTAGATTTTTAATTTTTTTTGTTGTTGACTCAGGGGTATTCCCATGACACAACCCAACACTTAACCCACCTTACCTTGGTCTTACATTCTGCCAAGTTGGGGTTGAAAAGGGGTGAGCTAGGTCACAAGGATATAAATTCTTGTAACGTACTTTTGATCTAAAGGGCAGAGGAGAAAGATGTTATGTTATTTAATATGAATTGATTGTTGGTGTATCAATCAACAAGTACACTAAAATCACATTATGATTTTTTTGTAATTTGGTCTCCAATTAATCAAAATATTCTAATCCAAACCCCTTTCAAATATGATAAAAAGGTATGAACTTCTCTTTCTTATATTTTTTTAATTAACTCAAGGGTACCCCTATGGCCCAACCCAACACCCAACCCACCTTACCTTGGTCTTACATTTTGCCAAGTTGGGGTCGAGAAGGGGTGTCATGCTAGGGTGAAACTAGTCCTCTAAGAATGTATGCAACATATTGCAAGCCACGTGCATCAGGTAAACCCAAACCTCAAAGTCAAACCCAAGACCATGTGGAACATACCAATGACTTAAGCCTCCTCCGCTATTCATGTGGGCTCTAGGACGAACCTGACTTCTATGCCTTATTAGGAGAGATAATAAGGGTATAGATATTGGTTTTTTAATTCAATTTTAGCATAGAGAATCCAATTACTATATATGCCTCTCGCATCGTCAAATGATTGAAAACATGTTATGTATTAAAAATTGAAAGAGAAAGAGAAAGATAGAGAGAAAAAGTGAAGAGAAGGAATTGGCTTGATAAATTGGATACAAAAAAAGATAATAGGAAAATAGATATAGATAAAAAGGTATAAACTTCTCTTTCTTCATTTTTTATTGACTTAGGGGTATCCCCACAACCCAGCCTAATGCCTAACCTGCCTTACCTTGGTCTTACATTCTGCCAAGTTGGGGTCGAAAAGGGGTGAGCTAGGTCCAAAGGGATATAAATTCTTCTAAGGCACTTTTAATCCAAAGGGCATAGAAGAAAGATATTATGTTACTTAATATGAATGGATTGTTAGTGTATCAATCAACAAGTACACTACAATCATATTATGATTTTTTTGTAATTTGGTCTCCAATTAATCAAAATATTTGAATCCAAATCCCTTTCAAAGACGAAAAGGTATGAACTTCTTTTTCTTCTTTTTTAATTGACTCAAGGGTACCCCTACAACCTAACCCAATGCCCAACCCACCTTACCTTGGTCTTACATTCTTCCAAGTACCTATAAAAAATGTATGCAATGACCTATAAGCCACGTGCATCAGGTAAACCCGAACCTCACAGTCAAACCCAATACGATAAATAGAAAAAGGGAGAGAATGATAAATCTGCATACAAAGATAAAAAAGAATGAAACAAGAGAAAGATAAAAGATAGATGAAGAGAATAAAACAAATAGAGAGTGAGTGAGCAAACAAGTGAAAGAGAGAATAAAAAGAAAGAAACTGAGAAAAAATGTGAAAATATAAAAATGGGCAAGGAAAATAGATAGACAAAAAGAGATAACTAAGAGGGTGAAAAAATAGATAACAAATAAAAAACAAAAATACATATGGGGAGATAAAAAAATAAAAAAATGATTGGTGAAGCCATGGTTTCTATATCTTTTTATTTTTGGTTGACTCAAGCGTATCCCCAAGACGCAGCCCAATGCTTAACCTGCCTTACTTTGGTCTTACATTCTACCAAGTTGGGGGTCAGAAAGGGGTGAGTTGGGTCACAAGGATATAAATTCTTCTAAAGGGCAAAGGAAAAGAATGTTATGTTACTTAATATGAAATGAGTGTTTGTGTATCAATCAACAGGTACACTAAAATCACATTATTACTTTTTTTGTAAATTGGTTTCTAATTAATCAAAATATTCAAATCCAAACCCCTTTCAAAGATGATAAAAGGTATGAATTTCTCTTTCTTCTTTTTTAATTGACTCAAGGGAATCCCTACAATCCAACCCAATGCCCAACCCACCTTACCTTGTTCTTACATTCTGCCAAGTTGGGGTTGAGAAGGGGTGTCACACTGGGGTGAGACTAGTCCCTTGAGAATGTATGCAACAACCTGCAAGCCACGTGCATTGGGTAAATCTGGACCTCAAAGGAAAACCCAATACGATAAATAGAGGGGGGGAGAGAATGACAAATCTGCATACAAAGATAAGAAAAAAAATAACAAAAAAATGAAACAAGAGAAAGATAAAAGATAGATGGAGAAAATAAAACAAATAGAGAGTGAGAAAGCAAGCGAGCAAGAGAGAATAAAGAGAAAGAAACTGAGAAAAATATAAAAATGGGCAAGGAAGATAAATAGACAAATTTAAGAAATAACTAAGAGGGTGAGAAAAATAGATAACAAATAAAAGATAGAAAGACATATGGGGAGATAAAATAAATAAATAATTTTTGATTGGAAAACCATGATTTTTAGATTTTTTTTGTTGACTCAAGGGTATCCCTGCAATGCAACCCAGCGCTTAACCAACCTTACCCAATCCAAATTCTATTTTCTAAAATAGCTTGATCAAAGTAAATAGACTTAATAGATTTAGAAAAAGAAATCTACTCTTTTCAGAAAATTCATTGGTTTTAATTGTGTTTTCAATAGTCTACCTTTGCTATAAAGTTTCATCTTCAGCTTTTAACATAGCTTTATGATTATTTCACTAAGTTCAGAAAATGAAATATGGTGACTCATACCATGCACCGATATTCAAAAAAATAATAGTTTTAGAAAAGAAAAATAATATGAATTTCCATATTTGCACATAAATACAAGTTTGCTAGTGAAGATAGTTATTTATGTGAATTTAATCTGCTTCTTTTCTAAGTTTTTAACTTTTAGATATTGAATTTCACCATGCAAATATGTATATATATTTGTTATGTATGTATATATATATATGTATATATTTATAATATATACATATATATATAAATACATAGTGGACTTATATTTGACTATATATATATTGGGTTGTGTTTTATGTTTAATACCAATGACAAAAAGTTATGTTTCCTATAGATAGCATGATCTTTATACCAGGTATATATATATATATAAATATATATTTATTCATATATATTTTTTGTGTAATTCCATTGACAAAGAGTAATATTTTCTATGGAAGAAAAAAAACAGAGTTTACAAATGTTTGAGTTGGTATGCATGTGTTTGTGTGTGTGTGTATATATATATAGTTGTGAGTGTATATATATATTTTGATACTCTTTGTGTGAACATTGGAAAATGATGAAATTTCTTTGGAATTAGAAATGTGTAAAAGTGAATGTGACCTTAGATGGAAAGTGTATTATCTACTGTATTTTGAGAAACTTCTGGGACAAGATGTCGAAGGTGGACCAACAAAGACGGTAGTTTTACCTTTTCTAAAACTATCATTTATTTTATTTATGCTTGGCCAAGCACATGCACCATTGAAATAGATGCAATTAAAAGCCTAGAACTAAATGAATATAGGTTTGCAAGAAATATGTGATTCTCATGTTAGGAATGCATATAGGCATCAGGCTTGCATCAGGAGTTCCCTCCTACGTTGTTGTTTTAGGTTGCTAGGCTCCTCATGCAGGGCTGGGGATTTCTTCAAGTTAGGAAGGAACCCAGGGAAGTCTTGTACTTCGTGGTTGGGCGAAAAAGGCACCTTAATCACACTCTTGGCCCCAGCTTGCAAGAAGACCAGTGGTGTCACGGCGGTTGAGGTTCAGAGGTTTATATGCTATAAATGTAATCATGTATTATTTTGAATGGCTTGTAAAGCCCACTTGTAAATGTAACTTTATTTGAAATTCAGTATTGTAACATTGAAATAGATGTGTTGGAAAGAAAATTTGATGTGACATTGAAATAGATGTATTGAATGAAAGATAATGATGTAATAGAAACATGAATGAATTTATGGAAACTCATTGATATGCAAATGGCATTTTTATATGTATCATTTCAAAGATCTTTGTTGTTAATGAAATTTACTTCTTTTGCATACATGGAATGAAATTTATTACTGAATTTTCCTTTTGAGTATTTATGGAAAGATCTTGATCTATGCATCCTTTGCTTTTAATATACTTGGAATGTAATAAGTTTGGAAAATTATGTGGTTTTAAGAACATCATCTATTGAGTGTTACATTTGGTCTTACATTTTTCCAAGTTAGGGTCGAAAAGGGGTGAGATGGGTCATAGGGATATAAATTCTTCTAAGGCACTTTTGATCCAAAGAGAAGAAGAGAAATATGTTATGTTACTTAATATGAATGGATTGTTGGTGTATCAATCAACAAGTACACTAAAATCTCATTATTATAAATTGGCTTCCAATTAATCAAAATATTCCAATCCAAACCCTTTTCAAAGATGATAAAAAGATGTGAACTTCTCTTTCTTCTTTTTTAATTTACTCAAGGGTATCCCTATGACCCAACCCAACTTACCTTTGTCTTACATTCTACCAAGTTGGGGTTGAGAAGGGGTGTCACACTGGGGCAAGACTAATCCCCTAAGAATGTATGCAACAACTCGCAAGCCACGTGCATCGAGTAAACCCAAACTTCAAAGTCAAACCCAAGACCATGGGGAACATACCCATGACTTAAACCTCCTCTGCTATTTGTGTGGACTCTATGACAAACCTAACTTCTATTCATTTTTAGGAGAGAGAATGAAGGTATGGAGATTGGTTTTTTAATTCAATTTTAGCATAGATAAACCAATTAGTATCTATGTCTCTAGCATCATCAAATGATTGAAAACATGTTATGTATTAAAAATTGAAAGTGAAAGAGGAAGATAGAGAGAAAACATGAAGATAAGGAATGTGCTTGATAAATTAAATACAAAGAAATACAATAGGAAAATAAATATAGCTAAAAAGGTATAAACTTCTCTTTTCTTCATTTTCTATTAACTTAGGGGTATCCCTACAACCTAGCCCAACACCCAACCTGTCTTACCTTGGTCTTACATTTTTCCAAGTTGGGGTCGAGAAGGGGTGTCACGCTAGGGCGAGAATAATCCCCTAAGGATGTATGCAACAACTCATAAGCCATGTGCATCGGGTAAACTCAAACTTTGAATTCAAACCCAAGATCATGGAGATGTACTTGACTTCTATTCCTTCTTAGGAGAGAGATATGGAGATTAGTTTTTTAATTCAATTTTAGCATAGATAAGATAATTACTATCTATGTCTCTAACATTGTCAAATGATTGAAAATAGATCTAGATATAAAATAGATAAAATGAGAAGTGAAAGATAAAGAATTAAAAGAAAACTAAAAGAAACAAATAGAGAGAAAGAGGTAGGGATATGGTGAGACAACAAAGGAAAGGTTGTGAGAGAAGTCAAAAGACAAAAAATAGAAAAAAATGATAAAAATATCAAAAATGAATAATTAAAGTTAAAAAGAAAAAGAAAAAGAAAGAATAGCATGGAGATGAATAAATAAATAATGAATGACCAAAAAGCATAATTAATGGAAATATATAAATATATATATATATAGAGAGAGAGAGAGAGAGTCGCGTAAGCAATTTGAATATTAAATAATAAATAAGTTTAGAAAAACTTTAAAAAGATATAAATAAATAAAGTGGAAAGTGAGTGAGAATTCCAAACATAGAGGTAAAGATTACAAAAAAATCCTATGGAAATGATAAATAAAAAGAGAGAAAAAAAGAGAAATATTGGTGAAGAAAGAAAAACGAAAGACAATGAGAAAACTACAAAATAAATGATAAATTAAAAAGAAAAAGACAAAGACAAAAAAAAGATAAAATAACTAAAGATTTAAGAAAGAAAAACAAAAGACAATGAGAAAACTACAAAATAAATGATAAATTAAAAAGAAAAAGACAGACAAAAAAAAATAAAATAACTAAAGATTTAGAAAGAAAACAAAAGACAATGAGAGCTACAAAATAAATGATAATTAAAAAGAAAAAGAAGACAAAAATAAAATAAAATAACAAGTTTAAGAAAGAAAAACAAAGATACAGAATAAGAAATTAATTTAATATAAAATACACAAATAAAAAAAGTAACATAGAAAAAAGATAGGTAATAATTAAAGTGTAGAAAAAAAAAGAATGGAATATAGATAAGGAATGAGATAAGTTTATCAAAAAATAAACAATAAAAAGTAGAGACATAAAAAGAAAGAAGGGAAAAAGAATAAAGAAAACATGTGAAAGAGAGAAGAAGAAAAGAAAAAAATTAATAAATGAAAGTGAAAGAACAAATAAAAAAATAATAGATAAAAAATAGTTAATAGAAAAGAAAAGTAATAAGATGAATGAAAGTACTAAGTGAGAGAAACAATAAATCATAGAAAAGAAAAGAGGAATAAAAAGGAGAGAGTAGGAGAGTGATAAAAATTAACAAAAAAATAAAACAAAAAAGAAATTGAGAAAGGGACATAAAAATAAATAATTAAAGTAAATAAAAAAAAAATTAAATAAAAATAAATTTAAAAAGTGGGTAGAAATAGGAACAATCATAAAAAAATAAAAAGAAAGAAAAAGAGAGAGAAGAAAAGAAACATTGAATGTGAAATAAGAAAAAGAGAGAGAAATAAACAATCATGTAAAGATAGAAGAATTATATGGTGAAGGTAATTAAAAATTGAGTTGAAAAGAAATAAAAAATTGGTAAAAAAAGAAAGAGAAACAAAAATATAAGTAAAATTGAGAAAAATATAGATTGAAAGAAAACATAAAAAGAAATAATGTGAGATGTCCATGGGCACAATAAGAGAGACACCCACACAAAACAAGAAACAAATAGAAAAAAGGGAAAATAATTTAAAAAAAAATGAAATATAAATATATAAAAAAGGTAACACTTAGAAAATAAAGAGGTAATATTAAAAATCAAAACAAAGAAAAATAAAGTAATAGAATGAAAAAAATTGACACAATACCAAGTAATTGAAAATCCAAAAAAGAAACAAAAAAGTGGCAAAAAAGCATGGATTAGATAACGATAGATAAAGAAATAAAGAAAAGACTTTACATTGAAGAGATTACACAAAAGAGGGAGACAAAATAGAAAATAGGAAAATAATTAAAAAAAGAAAAACAAAGGAAATATAAAATATATGAATAAAAAAAGTAATATAGAAAAAAAAGGGGTAATATTAAAAATCAAAATAAAGAAAAATAAAGTAATAGAATGAAAAAATTGATACAATACCAAAAAAATTGAAAATGGGAGAGAAGAAACAAAAAAGTGGCAAAAAAGAATGGATTAAATAATGAAAGATAAAGTAATAAAGAAAGACATTACATTGAAAGATTAAATATATAAAGGAAGAAAAAGAGTAAAAAAAAAAAAATTTAAAAAAGGAAGAAAAGATAAAATGGAAGCTACAAAGAAAAGAATTAAAAATAGAAATAAATAGAGAGATCAATAAAAAATGATAAAATAACCAAAAAACTATATAAAAGAATAGAGAGAGGGGAGAGGTAAAAGGATGAAAACAAAATAAGAGAAAAAAAAGGCAAAGATAAATAGAGAACAAAGAGAGGTAATATTAAAAGAGTGATAAAAAAGAGAGGTACATAGACAATGAATGAGATAAATAGATATAAAAAAATATATAATAAATATAAAGTAAGCTCAACAACAAATAAGGGGGAAAATGAATGATTATGAAATAAAAATATAAAGAAATTAAAAAGGTATTGAGAGTGAAAGAATAGAAAAGAAAGAGACAATTGAACCAAGAAAAAAAGAAATTTAAAAAATGAGAGAAAAATTAAAAACACTAGAGAAGTCCAAAAAGAAAAAGAAAAAATAGAAAGATAGTTAGATGGAGAAAGACATAAAAACAAAAAGAAAGAGGGAAAAACTATACAAGGAAAGAAAGTACAAAGTGAGATGTGCAATTTGTTCAATCACAATACCAAATAAATGGAATCTCAAGTTAATACCATGTTCCAAATAAACTAGTTATTTGCACTATTGGAAGCTATATAGACTTGGAAGAAGAAATATCAAGGTGTCATTTACTCTTAAAATATTAAAGTTATACTAATTTTGATTTATTATCATGAAGGATGGTATCAAGCAACATAACACTAATAGCATAATATTGAACATGATGATGTGATAGTGGAACATGATTATCATAAACATATTGATAACTTTTCGTATGATTTTCTTGTACCATTTAAAAAAGAAAACAAAATGCTTGAACTATGTAGTCAAATGGGAAACAAATATTGTGGGATAGACGCTAAAGATTTGTGTCTTGAAAACTATGCACTTAAATAAAATCCTTATTTTCTAGTGTTCAACTATTACTCTAATTTTTCTTCCTTCTAAATAGTTGTTATCTATTTTGTATTGGTCATTTTTGCTTGTGAACATTCCACTTTTTTATTTGTAAAAATCAATTAAATTATCATCCAACGAAAAATTAGGTGGCATAAAAATTGAACTGATATCTAATGTCTTGTGAGTAGCTTCCTATATGGCATTCTATAAAATATTCACATGCCTTGTCTGAGCTTCCACATTTTACATGCATGCTTACTAGGAAAATTGCAATGGCAACATGAAAAAATCCCCCTTCCTTTATCCTTTCATAGATGCACATGCTCAATCAGAATTGCAGATAAAGGGTTTGAAGGATGTAGGAATTGCAGTCACCAAAAACCTCATTTTTGCATTGCAAGAGGATCGTGAGTTGCATAAATGGTTGTGGGAAAGAGGAAGATATAGTTGCATCAATCTTAGTCATAGAAATTTGTATGGGATTCGTTGATTTTGATTTATAATCATGATGGGAAAGAAAAGAATCATGGGCAATAGATACGCAGATGCAGGCAACTATGACATGCAATTTTTTACCAAGCACAATTTTTAGTAATTTTAGGTATTTATTTATTTTATACAAAAACCTTGGGAGTCAATTTTTAAATCAACATTCAATTTTCTTTCTAATTATTAGGGTCCAAGTGGATCTATCAAGCCAAGCAACAGTACTGAAATTTTGAGCCAAGTGCTAGATCAAAAATTGGCTTACACACAAATGAGAAATCCAATAGGGAATCAAACAATGAAAAATTGATGAACTCCAACAACACTGAAATCACATGTTTTAACACCAACAAATGATTCTATGTGCTTGATAGAAATAGGAAGGACTTTATAATAGTAGATGAGTTGATATCTTCTATGTCAGAGTTTGATGGAAATCCAATGTGACAATAGATTAATTAGTGTATAAGCTTAATGAAAATAGAATATTTTAGAATACCATCTCATATACAATAGTAAGTGTTCCAACATATGTCTTCTAAAATTGTAGTCAATATTTTTTCTTTTTCAATCAATAAAACATCACTCTATGAATGGATATTATTTGATTACATCGATGTAAATGATAAATATAAAGATCAATAAATATCAAGATATTTAGCCATGCAAAAAAATTGAGAGATAAGAGTAAGGATAAAGTGAGAACACGCTCAAAAATTGATTATAAATGCACAAAATATAGTCATCAATTATGGACACCATTCAAACATGGTGGAGGAACACTGTAAAGTAATGACACCTACCATATAAAGATATAAAATTGCTGAAGAAATAAATTGCATACCTTTAATACTTTAATTTTGTGTGTTTAATCACATTCTTCTCATCTTCATGTCAATCCTTTGCTTCTCTCCTGTATTTATAAAAGGAAAATTATTATTGATTTTGCATTATTTTGTTTTAAATTTTTTATTCTATTCTTTCTTTTCTATTTTATTTTAAAAATAAATGAAATCATTTTAACATATAATTTCATGCAAAACATTAATAAAAAGTTGAGTATAAATAACATAATAAGAAAATAATTATTTTTTATTATTTATATGTAAAACATTAATATAGTATTGAAGATAAATATTAAATTAAAATCTTATTATTTAATGTTATTAAGTTAAAATTGAACTTCTTTCTAATGTCTCGTAAGCAACTTCTAATGTCCATTGGCTATGTGACATTCTATAAAATACTCGCATGCCTTGTTTGTGCTTCCACATTTTACATGCATCCTACTAAGGCAATTGCAATGACAACATGCCAAAATCCTCTTTCCTTTATCCTTTGATAGATGTCCATACTCAGATAAAAGGTTTGAAGGATGCAAGAATAGTAGCAAAACACTTTTTATGGCAGCAACAAGTTTCTGGGTCTGAAGTTGAGAGGGTGGTTATTTGTTGAATTTAATTTTTAAATTGCTATGAAATGACTGCTTATGTTGACAACCATGTTGTACTCGAAATTGACTAAGGCAGCTATGCTTTTGTCATATCTCAGTATTAGATTAGTTATAGCAAAGGTTTTTTTTGAGTTATTTTAATTAAATTTCTATTCATATTTTTATAAATAATTAAATTTTATAGGTTTTGTTAAGTCAGTCTTGAACCTAAAGAGAATTATATTTTTAGATGTAATTTTGAAATAATAGAATGGATTTGCATGTTACTCTTCTTATTTGTATTTTATGAAAGGACAACACACAAGGCCTCCTAGGAAGGAAAATGCATTGAGAATGTTACATAGGTATGTTTGTCATTGCCTTTTGTTATGGGTTTATGTATAACTTTGATTAACTTCTGAATTTTTTCGCTATATTTTCTGATTCATGGGTTTATGTATAACTTTGATTAACTTCTAAAGTTTTTTGCTATATTTTTTGATTCATGGGTTTATGTATAACTTTGATTAACTTCTGAAATAAATATGGACATGATTTTACTAATATTACATATATCTAAAACAAACCCTACAATCAAGAATTTGCAAATTATATCAAGACATGATTTTTAGGTCTAAACAGAGAGCTTAACTTCCTTGCTAGTATCTTACAGCTATCTTATTTTGAATGGTCTTAGTATTGTTACAAGAAATACTATTTTTTAGAGCAGTATTTTTTACCATGTATACAAACATGCTTGTGTATTTTGCATTACTTATATCACTCTTCATTCGTATTTCATCATTTATATTGCAATCAATGAGGCTAATGGTAGAAACACACTACCATTAAAATCATGAGGCTAATGGTAGTGTTATACCATGAAAATTTCATGCCACCTTTGCGTTCACATAAGCTCTCTCTAAGTGGCTAACAAATTCTCTTTAAAACATGAATCTATGTTTTAGCTATATAATCACGAAGTTTTTGGAAATTGACCAAGGCAGTTATGCTAGCTCAATATTACCATAGTTCTAGGAAAGGTTCTTCTCACTAATTTTCTATTTATATTTTTACAAGTAATTAAATTTGACGGGCTTTGTTAAGCCAATTTTGAATTTAAATTGAATTTTACTTTGAATTTAAAGAGAATTTTATTTTTAGATATTATTCTGAAATAAAAGATTTGTTATATTTTTCTTAGAGATTTACATAACTTTCTATCCATCTTTAAATCAAAATTAACATATACAATGAAAATACAAAGTGTTTTGCTTTATTTCCTAAGGATTTCCTCTAATATAAAATGACAAACTCTCATTTTTATTTGTAATGTTGTCTTGGCAGAAACATAAACAAGGCTGCACCAATAATATATGAATATGCAGTTGCAACACACATTCTAGAACCAGAAAAGTCTATATAACTTTCACAATTCTGACATTTTTGAAATATATGACAACTTGTTTGTAAGATAGCAAATATTGTGGCATGGGTAAAGTCTTTGTTACTACTGTGGCAATCATTGGTTAGTATTTGTAGTTCTCAATGGGAATTTATTTAGACCTAAGTCATGAAAGAAAATCCAAAATAATGAAAATGAAGTACGTATAGAAAGTTGTATACAAGTAGTGAGAATGCTTATTTTCAAACTGTTAATGTCAAGTTCGTTAAAATCAATCGTATATGCCTCTGATTGCCCATTGTATGAAAAGGTTGCCTGTTTACTATCATTTGCTGGATCTAGATGGTGCAAGACCAATTATGGTGGCTCCTTGCACATTACCTAGGATGGACAGACATTCTCTACTTGTCTGGTGAGGGCCCTCCTCTCTTTGAATCTAAGTTCATTATTGTATATTATAATGTGAATTTGATAGTTTAGATTTTTAATTGGTGCAGAGAACATAGGATAGTAGATGCAAGTGTCCTCCTGATTTCAAGGCAGGTAATTACTGGCAAACACCACATAACCAAACCCACCATGACAACTAGCTAACAAACAAGCGCCAACACTGCTTCAATCTCCATGATAGATAGAAGGAAATAAGTTTGTACCATTTCACATACAAACAAACAAGAAGGCCCTATAAACATCGACATTCTCTTTAACATACAAACAAGAAGGCTATGATATGGTGAAACATTGGGACTTCCCGAGATGTTGTACTCATATTTGGCACCAATTTTATTAATTTCCACCTGGGTTTCTTTCAAAATATCTCAATTGGGGCACTGGCAAGAACCCTGAATCCATTATATACTACCAAGGAGGTCTCAAAACAAGTGCAGGATTCAAATACGAAGCTCATAATTACAGTCCCTGCGCTCTGGGGGAAAATCAAGGAATTGGTTTTGCCTGTAGTAGTTATAAGTTCGTATGATCTGAGTATGCCTACATCAGGCACCCCTACAACTCTTTTTTCCTAAAGTGTTAACCATGAGACTTCAGAAGGGTCCACCTATGATTAGATTCAAGCAAACAGATATAGCAAAGGGGTAGTTTTATCTCATAGGAATTTTATAGCAACTATATTGATGGTCGGCAAGGACCAAGAAGCCAAGGGTAAAAGGCATTTGACTTTCGTTGTCTCTTCTTTTGATGTTTCATGCATATAACCTGGCAAATGTCATAATTGCCAAGCTTCAAAGATGGAATACTGTGGTTTCAATGGGTAAGTCATTCAAGAGTACAAGGTGCCAATAGTGCCACCCATAATGATCGCTCTTGCAGAGCGTAAGGATACCAATTCTTTTTCACACACTAGTTCATGACATAGGCATTAGGTAATGTAAACATTATTCTTCCTTTTCTTATTTGTGAAAATTTGTACAGGTGGACCATTCCAATACTAATGAATCTCAAAATACAATTCATTTAGAGACTGATCACAAGAGAAAAATCATTTCATGGGTTGTCTTTGTCTTTTATAAGTCAGTGGTAACTGATTGTCGATTGCACCCATTCTTAAACTTTAGGTAATTTTGTTCAACACTAACAAGTTTGTCTACAAACCCTAAAATCTGTATTTCTATGAACAAGTCTGTTTTCCATTACCTAGGTTGGTGTTTTTAGAAGATAACTGAAGAAAGCATAAGAAATAAGTCTGAAATTTGTGTTTTCAGTAAGCCTAAATAAAAGTGTGTTGTTCCAAACAAGGCTATGGTCTAACCGAAGCTTGTGGAGTTGCAACAATAATGCCCAGGGAAAGAAATAGTCACTTTGCATCTTCAGGAACATTATTTCCAAGCATTGAAGCAAAAATTGCCAATCTAGAAACGGGGAAGCCTCTCTCTCCTAATTAGCAAGGAGAGATTTGCATCCATGGTCCTAATATCATGGCAGGTAGATGCATTCCAAACCTTTGAATCTTGCATGCTATATTTTATTTTTTATATCAATATGAATGTATGCAATGATGATTTGGGATCTATCATCACTGCGAATTTTTCTTACCTACTTAAAATTCACCTTTATATGTGCCAATCTCCATAATAGATAGAGGGAAATAAGTTCATACCGTTTCACATACAAACAACAAGAAGGCCCAATACAAATCAACAAAATAGAGGTACGCCAAACACAACCATCACAGTGGAGCTTGCAAAGCAAGAAAACAGGACTGTGATAGCTTAAACAGACTCACCATACAATGCAGAGGCGCAATGAGTATATAAGATTCTTGACTACAGATATTGTTTTCTGTGACCTTCGTATACCCTGTGACCCTGTTTCAAAGTTACACAATCCTGTATCACTTCATAATCGAAACCCCAAATCTTTAAACAGGAAACCCTCAAAATGAAAGGTAAAATCGTACCTAAATGGCATGGCCCACGTTTCTTCCATGAAAAAGCAAGAAACAATCACTGTTCAGAAAGATTATGTGCGCTCAAAATAACCGTTAGGTTGGATTTGTATGAGCTTTTTTAAAAATCAGCTACTGTGCGCTCAAAATAACCGTTAGGTTGGATTTG
>VDFB02124002.1:0-45700 GCA_007258455.2 Sequoia sempervirens | reverse complement strand
TCTAAAGTTAAAAATTCGTGAAAAATCAAACGCACAATTTCAACTCGAGGAAATTATATGAGAATGATCCAGATACTGAGACTTGTAGAATTCGCCAATTTCAGGAACATGCAAATTGTATCTTGAGAGAAATCTAAGATTGAAGGATGAAAAAGACGTTTTTATGATGCCTTCTTCTATGAAAATCGCCTTAGATTTCTTCAGATTGCTGACAATTGTGAATTTTATCCTACAAAAAGATTTGTTAAATAAAATCGCCTTGAGAAATTGATGAAGATTTTGCCTTTGAACCAGAAGAATTCGCCTTGTAGTGAAAACCACGAATTTTCCTCTCTTGAAATTTGCGCCTTTTGTTATGAAGAAATTCGACTTTCTCTTTTGAAATTATCTTGAGAAAATACGAATTTACAATGAAATTTGAGAGTGCGCCTTTGATTCCTGAAGAATTTGTGAATTTATTTGAGGAAAACGCCTTGGATCTTGAAATACGCCTTTGAGAACTCTGAAGAACTTGCGAATTTTGTTAATATGAACTCCCTTAAAGGTGCGCACCTTCTCTTCTTGAAGAAATACGAATTACTTTGAAGTTACTTTGAAAATTGATAAACTTCGATTTCCCCTTTGAAAATATGAACTTGCTTTGAAAAACACAAATTTCACTTAAGATTGAATTTGCTCTTAATGAAATCGAATTTCCTTTGAAAGCTCTGTGAATAATAATGAAGATGGCGCCATGTTTAAATAAGAAGAAATTCGCACTAATTTGACAACTACAAGAATTCAAAACCCTGACAAGAATAGAAATCCTCTGATTGGTTGCCTTTCAGTTCCACTGGCACTGACTGGAAGTTCGAATTTGAATAAATAATAAAATATTCATTATCATGCAATTAGCATAGGCGCCAAAAATAGAAAATCGCCATTTTAATGCTAAAATTACAAAATAAATATTAAATATTTTGAACTTCAGTTGACAATCTGAAATGAAGCTTTGAGATTCATCGTGAGACTTCAACGATTCCGAAAAGTCAACTCTTGAGCTCATAGGCGTCCATTTGCTCAAGTTATTTCACTTTTTACTAACTCCCTATTTAATAGCTGATAGCACTGTTACGACTGGCCAACTTCGACACTGATTTCCGGATGACCGGGTGATGCTGAGACTGATCTGAAGAATTCATCGGAAAGCCTACTGAACAAGGAAGAAATGTCTGCTGGGAGACACTACCGCAGAAATCCATCGCTTAACCCCTTTGAAAAATTAGGGCTACTCGGATTAAATTGCTTTACTGGTTCCGTGACTTAGCCATTTTCCTAAACCGCCATCTCATTAATTTTAAACGGTTGCTAATCTGAATGGTGAACCCTCGGCCGACAAGAAATGAAACTCACCGCGATGCCTAGAGATATTCTGCATCCAACGCCTGCTAACACGACACCTGAAAGCTGTGTTAAGGGCCTCAAAAGTAAAAGCGCCCCTGGCTCTTAGTTGCACTGGTGTCATTTTGACGAAAGTCGAACTTTCATCCAAGTACCCCACTTTGACCTCTGATATCTGGAGCTGGGATAACCCGATTCGAGCATTATCTGTTTTAACGGACAGCCAAAAGGGCCCACAAGAGAAGTCTCTGGAGGTGACGAAGCAAGAAAACTGCTTCTAAGACCTCAAAAACTCCAATGCGTATTTTATTTAAAATTACCGCTCCAGACTTAGCCATTTTCCGGATATCTTCACTTTGCAGTATTACACTAAATACCTCACACGTACGAGTGTTTGCCAAATCCCAAAGGCTGACGGCTAGGCTCGTTGGATAGATAAAATGATTATGCTCAATAGCCGTGAAGACTTCGAACGCGAACGGGCTCATCTGACAGGCCTAAAGGCTAGGCGCCTCTAGACTGTGGAAATACACTGAAAATCATTTGTTGGTCTGCCCATGAAATTACGTGCTTGGTAGAATCGCCGCCACGATCACCTGGAACGTCGGATCGACATGCAGGATGGTGCATCGCGGAGCTGGGCTAGAGTATTACTGATGTTAGGAAGACTTTGTCTGCAAATTTTGCCATCTGGAGGGTCCTTTAAACCAGCACCCCTGGGCTGTACTTGCACTGGGAACAAACGGAGAAGCTCAGAAACGTGAAAACTCCATTTTAAGCTAATCTTCGGACGACTGCCGCCGGAGTTCTGAAACTCGGATGACTACGTTTGATATCTCGTTGGATAAGCAGACTAGTCGAGAACAAATTGACTGTATCCGCCATCGAAAACGCCAAGATTTACCCCCTCTTTTAGATGGGCGCCCTCAGGCTAGAGGCGCGCTTTTGCCTGAAAAAGACAAGTTTCTCACCTCTGGAAATTTAGGGATTTCAACTTCTGTTGCTGTTTGCCGGAGCTGTGAGTCTCGGAAAACTTCGCTGGATAGCTCGACAGATAGCCAGACTGATTCTGAAGAGATTGACTAGATGCTTGAGCATTTTAAACAAGATCTTGACCTTCAACAAGCTAGACGCCCTTGGGCTATACTTGCACTTTCTGACTTTTCCTTTGAAAAATCGTCATAAATTGACCATTGAAAACTCTGTTTCGATCACTGAAATGACCGTGTGCAACGTGAAATGCTGTCATGAGATGCTCCTCCATCATGAAAAGCTCTATTCTGAGTCTCTGCTTCAGGTTCTGTTCAATAAAACTGACTTTGACTGACAAACTATTGACAAAAACTCCATGCTTGATATTGCCCGAAACTGTGTTTTACATCATTTTAGCAAGATTTAAACTAATTTATGCAAAATGCCTTGATGAAGCAAAAAATTTGGTTTGGGTACAACAAAGCTCTCGAAAAAACCATAAGGAATAGACATGCAAAGAAAACCCTGACATGCAAACCCTAAAAATAGCCTCCAAAGGCTGAATTCTGAAAGTTGTCATCTCACTTTGCGTGTTATATCATCGCAAAGGTCTCTGAAAACCCAGAAGGAATCCTTAGACATGCACTGGAAAACTCTGCATATAACCCCTAAAATCTGCTCTGGAAGCTGAATTGCTAAAAATAGTAAGTGGTTCGTTTCAACTCAAATTTTACAGGCGAGGAGCCTGACATGTTTTGAATGCAATGTGACTGTTAAAACTTCAAGAATGTTGAAGGAACACCTTGAATTACACACTTACTAAAAATAGTAAGTTGCCAGAATCTAATGAAATTTCAGTGGAAATCTACTGGAAGCACACTAACATCAATGTTAAGCTCAATTTTCAATTTATTCACTTCATTTGACCACAAATTAGTTGGAAAGTTGAAAACCCTAATTCTACCGATTTGGCCAAATTCACGTTTAAACTCAATGGCGGACACATCCCCCGAAAGGCAGATAGAAAAGAGACAAACAGAGAGAGAGAGAGACAAAACCAAAGCCCAAAAGACCAGAATGGAGCAAAAACTAGGGGTCCCCATTTTGAATGGGGTGATGTGTGAAAAGGTCACAACAGGATGGTGATAAGGAGTAGTGATAAATGGCTTGGACCCTTCCTCAAGCTCTATCACATGTTGGAAGACTTTGTAAGGTGGTTGTCCTAGAGGTATATCACTAAAGACCTTCCTATGCTTATCCAAAATGGATTGGGTATCGATATGATAAGACTCCTTACCCTTTGAAGAAGCCATGGTTGTTACCAAACGATGGTGTGCCCATGCAATTTGACCTCGGCAAAAAGTTCTCTCCATTCATTTTGTAGAAACAACTTTGGGAGTTCCATTTGCCATTCAATGAAGCACTATCTCTTTTCCCCTTTCCTAGAACTTCAACTCCATGGTCTGATAGTTTTGTCTAAACTCTCCAAGGGAATGTAATCATTGCACTCCCAGAATGTCATGTCCCTTATTCAAAATCAAAAGAAAAACTATTTGCTCAAGGAGTCATCAGAGTTCGGGGATCAAAGTTGCCAACATTGGTTGAGAACACGACATATATCATCTGTGTTGTCCCCACCTACAATGAAACAAGACATATGTAGTTGCCGATGTTGGTTGAGAACACCAACCATCGGGAACTACCCGATACAACTAATCAAATGGTCAGGAATTTAACTCCCGATAAAAAAATATAATATGAAACATTTGCTGCATACATTAGAATTTATTTATTTACTTTATTTGGCTAACCAAAACAATATAATCACTTTCGGCCAACTACAAACATTAAATCATGCATCTTTTTTTTTTCTCCATCTAACATGAGTCTTATCTCTTCCATCCATTTCAAACTCTTCAATCTCTAGACTTTCTGCTCTATTTTTGTATTCTAATGTTCTAGTGACTAAGCTTTCCTTCTCTCTCTGATAATATCTGAATTCCCTGTCACTATCATGCATGTGGTATACTCTGCATTAAATTGTTAGCTTTCTCTACATGTTGGCAAGATCACAACTCTGATACTACTATAATGTCCCCAAACTAAAATATGAGATAGCTTGAAAACAACTCAGTATTTGTGCATGAATTCAAACACTTTCTAATCATCAAGATCCCAAAATGGGCTGGGTGAGAGCATACAATGACTAGAATATGATCAATATAGTATATTTTCTTTTGTATGTAGTGGCTAACTAAATCTGAAACATTTCATGAATATTCTGCTCATAGGAGCACCAAAATGAGACTAGTACAAGCTCTTGTGAGCACAACCATGAGACGAATACAAGCTCCTTTCAAACAAAGACACTAGAAAGCACCCATGGAAGACCAAGAGTCACAACTTAGAAATCCACTTATTTGGAAATCACATTCATATTAGATGCAAACTATGGAAGACTAAGAGTCATGACTTAAATTAAACATTAGATGTCCCTTTGGGGATTTGAACTCAGTTCTCCACAATGAGAACTCGGCACTTTAAACAATTAAGCTCAACCCCTTGGACAAAATCTGAATTTTTTATTCAAATACCATGCTTGCAATAATTGTATTTATGTCATTTATTGTGTTAATCCAAATTGGCATTCCTTGATCAAAATCTGCATGGTTATTTGATCAAGAGGAGTATACATTGTCACAAGTTCAATCCATGTTACATGAGCATCCATAAACTTCATTGTACTGTTCATCATGAGGATTCAAAGTTAGTTTTGGAGCTTTGCTGGACTGTGTTCAGGACTCACACACATGCAACTGGTGTTAATAGAAGGAATTTAGGCCTCTATGATCTATAGTTTTCTTCTCAATGAAACAACTACTCAACCATGTGCCATTCTGCAAGGATTAGGAAAGAAGACCTCCTTGCACTTGACATTCCTTTGGTCTCCTTGAGCAGCTCTTGGTTATTATTCAACTCAAAATATTACTTGTTCACCATTTCAGCCTGATCCATTGATTTTGCTCCTTTCTCCCTTCCTAGCAGAAGTGAATAAAGACAACAATCACAATTCTGACTAGGGAGTCACCCCTCTGAACCATGGAGATGCCACGAGTTTCTGGGACAAATTTTCCTGCTTACACTGCCCAAGAAAGTTTTCAGGCTCATCAAGTCGGCACCCATGTTTGACTCCAACAGAACACTTGATAGAGTCTGAGAGGCCATGTATAGTCCTAAACCAACCAACAACTGTCTCATAGAGCCCCATGATAACAGCAATATTTGTATATGAAATACCACTGTGTAACCTCTAATAAAGTATATATCTTAGAATAAAGTCACACTCTCCAAAATAGCATAAGAATTTACAAGCTTCCTCAATAATAGTCCAAAGACTGATAAACAACAATGCCAAATTTGGTTGTATCCTGTAACTAATATGGATGTTAAAAAATTTACATGCCAAATTAATTTCTTATCAAAGACCTTGAGAAATGATTCCTTGTCACTGTCATTCATAAGCAAATTTCCATGATAGGATCTCAACAGCTGATTAGCCTGAGAAAACAAATATCTATAATAAGAGATTAGAAATCAAATGTTATATCGGTAATGCCACTGCAAGCCTCTGAATAAAGGAAGTTTATAGAAAAAGATAGAAAATCAAAGTTAGGCTGGTAGTATGTCCTTTTGATGATGAATATATGCCTAATTAATTCACTATCTGAACAAAGAAACTCACTTTTTTTCTACTGGTAATATCAGTTTAGGAATCAGTTGATAGCCTATAAATTTGAAAAATAAATGACAAAGAACTGCCGATAAAACATTAAGAGAGGGTAATGCCACAGTTTCTAAATTTGGTTCCTGAATTTTCTAAAGAAGACCACCAGTAACATATATTCACTGCAAACCTGCATATATCGTACAACTGTGCTTGTATAATCAACCGTCCGACGATGTACAACCTTTCTGGCTCTTTCAGCGGGAAGCCCATCTCCATGCACTGCAAAATAAGGCCCAAAAATATTTCATGGTAAAAATAAGCACCAATTCCCAAATTATATTTATTAATATTTAAACAAATATTTGCTTAAATTGTACACAGATTTTCCATTTTTAATCTCGATTGCTTTTAATAGTAGAGACAAAAAAAACAGCAACTTTTATTTCTGGATGAGAAAACTTACAAAGACAATGTAAGACAATGTAATACATAATCTTCAGAATAAAAATTGATTTAACAGTTCATATTTGGAATTTGAATTATTGCATTGTACAAAATCGTTGTATGTCTAATACTTACAGCCATAATCTCCTGACAAGTTGCTAGATGCCATAGAGAGATGCTGAATTGGATGTCACCTGTGCTATTCACTGCTCTCCTGCTGCTGCATAAATTAATAAAGAATAAGAAACATTAGAACTTGGGAAAATATCCCACCCATCTCCCTTAGCTTGTGGCAACTGAGACAAATTTGCATGAAAGAATAACTAAATTATTAATTAACCAGTTTTACCATTTCCAATGATCACCACAAATTGTTCATCATCTATAAACCTCACCAATACAAAAGGTAGACGTTGAGAACACACACAAACTTAGCAACCATTCATGTCTGCTGGCAAGGAAAACCGAATCCATAGAAATTGTACTATCAACCTCTTCAAGCCTCTGCGTAAATAAAGTCTGAAAATATCAAAAATGCAAGATGTTCTTCTTATTAACATGTAGTCAAATGTATAATACTGAGAAAGTAAGGGGTCAAGTATATTAATGGCTGAGAATGGACCATAAATGGGAAACGTGAGAAGAAATTATAGTCATTATACATAAAGCAAAGAAGTTCATAATTGGTCCAAAACCTTAAATTAAAGTAAACCAAAAATCAAGAAAATCAACCAGTTGTCTGTAAGCATCTTGAAGTTCCCCTGAATCTCTCAAAGAGTAATATCCGATGAACATAGATTTGGGCAAAAGCCTAGAGTATTGACACATCTCTAACCTTCAAAAAGATAGTATGCCTTATAAATACTGAAAAAAATAAAAATATCTCCCTCAAATCTTCTAATTCAATGGATATTAAAAGATAAAGAGTCCCTCTAAGTACCTCCAAGGAACAAGTAAGCTCATTCGCTGATCTCAGTGATGATGTCCCAAGCACTCTGAGTTGATGAGAGCATCTATATCCTCCTAACTAAAGCCCCAAGGATGAGATTGGTTTTGTGAGGTATATCTAAAAGGAACAATTATGCTATTGAAGATATAAGGTGGTGGAATATAAGGTGAATTTCCCATCTGTAAATGATTTAGAATGCCAAAAAAAATGACTAGTATTCAAATAATTATCAGCCACAACTAACCTCCCTCATTTTTATTTTGGTTATTTGATGCTGGGGACCATTCATCGATTGGAAAACTCAGTTGCTCATATCTATTATTTGATTCTTTCTGCCTACATAACCCAAAAATCCTCACCAAAAGAAAACAAAAATTTACCTCATTTCTTGTTTTCTATAAAATAAATGTTTGTAAAGAATCCCATGTAACTGTACAAAACATCTAAATCATAATTGACTTCAAAAATATTCACCCTATTTCTCTTCTACCTTGAAAGCATATTGATATGCCCAACTGACAGAGACCTATTCAATTATCCTGCCATCTATAGAGAGATACAGAAAACATTCTTTTTCAGATCATTTATACTTGGAGACTTGTCTATCTGCCAGTCATGGATCTCTATTTCTTTTTAAATATTCATTTGATTTATAACCTAACACACCACAGTGATTACATTTGACTTATACCTGTAGGTTTCACGTTCCCTGGATGAACCATTCTAGGGCCATTCTGTTGGAAATATGTTCACTTTAGTTTATTTTCTATCTCTATGTATTTCCTCCTATGTTTTGTGTCTCATATTTGTTATAATTAGTTACACCTGATTAAGAGGTGGTCATTTAGGTTGTTGAAATGTGGTTACACCACCTCTTTGTATTTGTATGTGCTATCATACATTGATTTAATATATTGGAGATGTATGAAGTTTTCTGCATATCTATGTTTATTTTTCTTCTTCTTCTTTCCATTGCAAATCTTATAATATGTTTTGTTTTCATTTGGTATGAGAGCACTGGGGGGTCTTGTGAGGCACTAAAGACTGGTGTGGTCTTGTTCGTGTGGAGAGAAGCACCTGCATTGAAATGGAGTGAAAAAAGAGACACAGACTGAATAATAAAAACAGTAACAATAAGAGGATGAGTAAAGGAAAATAGTTGAGCTTGAAAGGTAACAGTAATATCGCTCCCATTCTGTTGATCACTGTTTCAAATCCCTCAAAGGCCTTTTTCTGTAGTAGTTAAAAATAGCCAAGGGCATAACAAAGTGGGTGTGAAGCATGGAAGCGCAAGCTATTCTCGATTTAATGCAGTCCAATAATTGGATCTTGGCAGTTGCATTAGGTATTTGTTTGCCCAATTATGTGGCAGTCTCTCTGAATTCTGAATTGGATGCAGGGGCATAAGGCACCTGCTGTGGTTGGAGCAATGCAGAGCATGATATATTTGTTTCTCTAGATGTTGTCAGTATGACGAAAAAAAGTAAGTGATGCTAATGATAGCAATGACAGTATAACTGCCAACCCTGTCTCCTATACACCAAATCATCCAAATCCACTGACAGTGTTTGATATCATTGATGTGGGTTTGAATCCAGAAGTCTCTGCAGATTGTTTTTGTTTGTTACAGTCACCATGAGCATCTGTTCCTTCTTCACCACACCTCAAGTACGGTTCTGCACTTGTATTTTCTTTACACGTTTGAATTGGGGGTGTGAAAAGTGGTCTTTTATAGTGCACATTGACATTATAGAAAGATCTTGTGTGAAGAAATAAAAATATTCTTTACACAAAAAGCGAGGGAGTTGATGTTTACTAAAGTGAGCATCTTGCATGTCAATTCATGAGGTTTTTTTTAAAGATTAATTTCGAATTTAGAGGTGGGTTTCTTCAGTGTTAAGATTTTACATGTGTAATTTAGTTTCATTGGGTCTTGTGTATCAGAGTATTTGAAACCTGTCAAATTTGAATCTAAAGAGAGTATGAAAACATGTAAAGTTGAATCTTCCTCTGTCAATGTTAAATTGGTTCAATCAAAATTGTGTTCCCATTGTGGTCGTCATGGTCATACATTAGATTCTTGTTTTGACCTACACCCCTGTTCTTCATATGATCATCATACTCATGATTCTTCTTGTTGTATTTAGAAGAAATTGTCCAAACATGTGTTATGTGTTGCAAATCCTTTGTTTGAATCAATTTTTGGGAAGATAACTGGTAGTTCTTTAGATGCAGCAATTGTGACACCTTTGACAAAGATTGAGCCGATGCAACAAATAAGACTCTGTTGAGTGCTGCTGAAGCTCCTATTTGTGATGGTAGTGCCCTTCTTCAAAGTGTTATGGATTCAGTATGTGTTCAAGATTCTATTGATGATTTGAATTTTTATGATTTATTTTCATGATGCTCATGCAGTTGTCCCAAAGAATTTTTTTACCAAATGAGCAATTTTCTTTAGTGTCTACATGTGCCTTTATAGAGTTTGAGAGCTTTGTGGACTAGGATAGGTTCACATTTGCAGATAGTGCTGCAGCATAAATTTTGTGGTTTTTGGTTTCAGTTATCCCATTTTGCTCTCTTTGGCAAATGAATTATTAGGACACACTTTGATTAGTTGTGATTCCTTATTGAGTTGAAGATGGATCACATACAATGATATCATCATGATTATGTGGTTTTGCAGAGACAAGCAATTCATTTAAGACTTCAGATTACAAGGGGAGATTGTTGGATAAACTACATTCACAATGCTAATCCTTGGTCTATCTTGACTTTGGATTTGTAAAATCTGCTCCCAATCACTACAATTTTTTCTTATTCCAATTAAATTCACAACAATTATCAACTTAACTAACCAAGCATCTTCCATCTAAATTAGGAAGTGTTGATTTCAAATCAGTGTTCCATAGGGTTTCAAGGATGAGAACGGGGGGACGGCAAGGGACGCGTTATGGGGACGCGGGGACGTTGGGTCTAAGTTTGGGGGCGGCAAGGGGACAGCAACGGGGGGGGTGGCAAGGTGCTGAAATACATATAGTACTTGAAAAAATAGTTATAAAAAGATGTATAAGTATTAGAATTATACATCTTGGAGACAACTAGGAGTCCCTTGGACGTCTTGAGGACACCCCAACATCCTCAAAGTCCTAGTGCCGTCTTGGAGACAGCGATACTGGTGGTGGGATGGTGGCGCTGGTGGTGGGCTACTGGGGGGACGTCCCCTCCAAGTCCCCAAGTCTCTGAGATGTCCCTATCTAGGAAACACAGTTTTTTGGGGGGGACGCGTCCCCGTGGAACACTGTTTCAAATCTTCTCCATTCACCATGGTGGCGACAACTCAACCTCTCTACTTATATGTTTACACATGAAAGTGTTAAGCTCCCATGGTTAGAGTCATCCCTGGACCTAGACCTAAACCTCGAGGGTTCATTCGTGCTAACCTTGCTTACATTTCCCCTTTGAAAAATAAGAGGCTTCATAGTTTGTACTCCAATGTTAGAGGGAGTTCATTCTCTCCTCTTGTATGAGATCTTTGATCTCACCTTTAAACCATGCCAATTCATCAAGCATAAGCTGTCAACTTAGTCCAATTATAATAGAAAGATAATAATTTTCCAAACTATTGGTTTTTTACCAAATATTAGCATACAAACACAAAAATTCACATAGAGGTCATATTATTTCATAATCCCAAGATCACACACAATGATTGACTTGAGCATACATCACATATATAGAAGGTGACTAGCTCATACACATCACAAGTACAACAATGACTAGCTCATATGCACATCATAAGTACAATGGTGACTAGCTCATATGTACATCACATGTACAACAATGACTAGCTTATATGCACATCACATGTATAATAGTGACTAGCTCATACGCACATTACAAAACCATAGTAACTAGCTCCAAAATACATCACATTTATCTAGTGTGAATAATCCACACATACATTACATGTTTACATAAAGAACATCTGGTAAAGTGGAAATGGGTACAACCTACTGCACGCATCACCCCATTACCTGGTTTAGAATCACATAAGCCCATAAGCAAATCTCACTTGGGAAAGGAATGTCGATGCATCCCATACTACATTATGGGTCCCATTCTTTTCCCAATCCACCACCATATGTGACAACAATCAATCAACCCATACTACTTCATGTCATCACTGGCGAGGGCATCAATAAGAATGTGCACAAAAACCGAAGCCATTTACACAATGAGTGACTACATATACACAAATGACTAACACATCCACAATGGCTGACTACCACCCACCCATTGTGCATCCCAGAAAGAAAAGGAATGTTGGTACACTATACACTACATCATGGATCCATCCTTTTCCCTGGTCTTTTGGACCAATCGTGATGATGGCAAGCATCCCATATTACTTGCGAGACCATTAGATGACTAGGAAGAGGATTTGGTGTATCACATATTACACTGGGAGTCCACCCTCCATCCCAAGGGTCATACAAGCACTAGTGAGATTTCCACAAGTAGTGAACCTACCCAACTCAGTGGATTCCAACTCCAATCACCTTTAGGCCATCAAGTCTGTCCACCCAAGAAGAAGTAGCTTCCAACAATCACCAACTTGTGACCTCAATGATATTCTTAGCTATCTTCTTCACAACCCAAGTAGCACTTGGCATCAATCATCCCCATGCTATAGGTGACTGCCTACTAACCCTCCTGATACAACGGTTAGCTCCAATTGTTGTTACCTGTATGGTAGGTGACTATGAGATATCCCTATTAAATCTAACCCCAAAAACTCATTTTTTAGAGTATTGACATTTCATCAAACAGTTGTTGTGCAAACTCATGAATTCTGATTTTCTGGCTTTTGTTCTGATTTTCTGAGTTTTATTTGATTGCTTTTGATGTTTGGTTGAGTGTTTTCAATGCCAATAACATAAAGGAAATGCATAGAACTGATATATAAATGATTACACAACATAAATTGATAAACCCGCTTCCATTTATGCCATTAAATTAAAGATATAAGGTCTGATTAAAATGAGAGTTATGTCTGATATGAAAATTATCAAACTGTAACAGCTCTATTAAACCCAATACAAAATGAAAATTTTGAATATCCAATATGCCAATAACATACATGTTCTATGCCAGCATGAAAATACAATGTATGAAGGTTGATATGAGCATGATAACAATGGTAGAAGACAGATAGAATGTGAAATATGCAGCTACAGGTCTAATCGTTGTTATGGAAGTGTTGATACAAAATTGGTTGCCAAAATCAACTTCAAATGCCCACGAAATCCCTTCCAAATGATAGTGCACCAACTATAAATGGTACGATTGGTATGGAAGATGTCAAATCAAACTTGTCAAATGGCTGGAATAAATCTACAATGATGATTGTGCCACAAACCCTAGGTGCACTTGGCCAAAAATTGTACAGCCAATAAGTAGAATACAAACATGTGATAGTATTGGCCTGGTTGAAACTCGATCTATCAATGGTTGTACCTGATCTGAAGAAATATGCTAATATAACACTACTGCACACTCGGGCCTAAAAATTAAACACCTGAAACTCCTCCAACGAAGACCCGAGGTGGGTCCTCCTCAAATGAGAACTGGGTTCTCATCCAATTCACAATAGCCTTTGGGAGTTTTCGTTCCCAGAAGACTGAAACCAAGCTAAAACCCTTCTCCAAAGCTCAAAGCTACAAGTGCTGATATGAAAAATGACAAATGAATGCCAAAAAAGAAGCCCAAAATTCACTTTATAACCTCCCATGAGCTTTTTTATAAAAGATAATAAAATATTCCTCCTCAAGGGTCTTTTCCTCATCAAAAGAAAGGGCCACTTTTTAAAAACAACTTTGTTTCACTAGGATGGGGGCACTTTTCACTATTCACTTTATAATTCTCTGTTACTATGCACTTTTATTATTCCATTAAAGCAAACTTTAATATTTTCAATTTATTCCTAGATTCAACAATTGAACTCCAAATTGAAAGGCTCATAAAGCTCCCGGCTAGGCTCCGCATCCCTCGGTTGGGTCCCCTAACCATACTACTGACCTACAGGAACCCTAATAGTAGGCCAACCTCGCTAGTCTGAGCTGCCTAAGGAAGGGACATTACAGACTACCTACACAATTGTTCCCATATCATAAACAGGGTAGCCCTTGGCAACCTTCACCTCCGTGAGCCAGGTGAATGTCAACTAACCCATTGCAATAGACCAAGAATCAATCATTGGCATGGTCCAATGATTGCCTATCATTGCTCAAATACGCTAGAGGTTCACACTTGTGGGGGTCATATGTAACAAGATTCACAATACTGGTCAAGTTGACCTAGATAAGTATATCACAATCAACTAATTTAAAAGCCTATACAAAGAGTCCTAGGTCTGGAGTTGAATTTTACAAACACAAAAGAATCACATTAAACCAACACAAGATGGCCTCTACTCAACAATTACCGACTATAAAGTAATCAAATCGATTCACTTCATTCAGCTTGCTATTTAGTAGCACCTTGTGTATTAAATACAAGTTATAAGGTTTCCTTAACTCATTCATAACCATCTAATACCCATTTCAACCTCAAACTAAAGCCTACTCAAGAGGGAAGGTCAAACAAGTCAGGAACAACCCCAAACCTTAGAGTTATCCCCTCCCTAAACCCTCCCCCTACAAACTTGAGGTCACAAGAGGATCCTTTGCTCAAGAACTGCCTACGTACCCACTTTCAAATGGGATCGAAGTCACTCGAAGTTATCCTCACAAGGTTTCTCTCAAGTAACATACACCTGAAATTCCTACAAATAAAACCCCTTGTCCAAATAATAAATAAAGATAATATAATTTTCCACCAAAGGGAGTTAATTAAAGCTTAGCCAACAATATTAATTTTGCCTTCCAAAAACACCAAGGTTCTATACACATCAATAAGGCTCCATAAGGACCATCTAAACTTCAAAGTACAACAACAATTATAAACTTGCTTAAAGCAAGATTAAAACCCAAATCATACTCAACAAAGGTGAAAACACTATATTCGTTAAGTCATCATATGAAGATATACCCTCAATAAGAATAAGAATACTCTTTACCTTATGATCTTATTTACTATATGGTACAACTCAATATTCACCATATCTCATAATTATTGTCCTACTAGATAGGATTTAACAAACAATAGTTGTAGAGTTAATAACAATCAACTCCATGTTTGAATTTCCATGCATAATAAAGTTTTCCTATTAGACACCAAGTGATGGCTAATCGTGCATATTTTAAATCAATATAATGCCAATGTTTAAACTTTAAACCAAGGTAATTAAATTAAACGCAAGCCATATCCAACGTAAGATACACTCATGCAGCAGTTATTCCTCACATGCACAAGTAGGATAAATAAGGAGTCAACTATGTAATGTCCCTTTCCAGAATTTTTAATAAAAATAACATATTAGAAACATAACCAGAAATCTTCACCAAACTATATCCAAACAACAGCAATTAATCATACTCAAACAGCACAAATATTTGGCTAGACACGCATAAACTTGCACAATTGAATCGCAACTCCAACAATAATTTATATGGATTTAGGTTTGATCTCTACAATAATGATGGACTTCACCAAATTACACCAAACAACACCAAATAACATAGACAACTTGCACAAAAGAACTCAAAAATTCCCACAGCTGATATAATTCTGATTTCCACAACAAATGGGACTATTATGACAGTCATTACAACAGCAGCAACAACAATTACAAATCTGCAACAAATGATGTACTCACTGACAAACTGAACTATACTGAAAACCTTGAAGCTCCAATGCACTCCGTGAGTGAGAATGCCCTCAAGAACCAAAGGTTTTTTGTCCTCTAATTCCAGCAACCAATGGGTTTTCATCCACTAATCGCAATCTCCTATGGATTTTTGTTCATAGAAGAAACTTGAACACAAAGTGTCCAAAAGATAAAATGACATAACATGGATGATTACAATTGAAATGTTTTCCTAGTTTTATATGCTACCCACCCAAAATATCAAGCTAGTCGGCCTAGACCCAAAATGGCGCCAAGGCCCAAATTTGAATTTTACACCTAAATCACAAGTCAGCCTTATAGACTTTATAGACTTTCTCATCGAAGGTCCGAAGTATCTCCTTCCTTCTGACTTGGCATGCATTGGGCCACAACCCCGATCCTCAAACTCCAATAGCTCCTTGGTATGTGTTGAGTAGCAACCCTGATCCCCGACTTCCAACAAGACCTTGGCATGCATTGGGCAGCAACCCTGATCCCTAACCTCTGATAGGTTCTTGGCATGCATCAGACCACAACCTTGATCCCTGACCTCTAATAGCTCCTTGGCATGCATTGAACAACAACCTCAATCCCTAAGCTTCAACAGGTCCTTGGCATGCGTCAAGCAACAACCCTGATCCCTGACCTTTGATAAGTTCTTGGCATGTGTCAAGCAACAACCCCGATTGCCAACCTCCAACAAATCCTTGGAATGGGTTAGACAGCAGCTCCGATCCCCAAATTTCAATGACTCCTCAAGCAAACAATCTTTCTTCTGATTTTGGAAAAAGGGGCATGACAACTAGTTCTTTATAATAACTCTACACCTTTTTGCTAGGAAGGAAAGGCTACAGTAGGTTTCAAGGATATAATAGTCTTAAAGGCATGTGTCCAATTTCTCATGCTTAGATGGCCAGCATTATTATGTCTGATATTTACCCAAACTTGAAAGGTTTATTAGTCACATTTACTCCAACATAGGAGTGCACAACCCTTTTAGATTAATACCAATGTATATGATAATTATTGTATCATCTTATATCGAGACTAATAAGATAGAGGGTTATATATATATCAACTCACTTTAATACCCACTTCATATCTAATCTTATCAAATAAAAGTCAAGCTTCATCGCTACCCAATTTCATAACCCAAAATTCATTAATACATAGAATATTGTGACAATGCAATTATTCTTTTCTTCTCATCATTATTGCAAAGCTCATGTCTAAGTAATGTTATATCAAGTCCATTGTAATTTACAAGGGCAACCCATAAAGAAGGTACTCATCTTTGCCCCTTTTATTTTGTGGTTAATGAAGCCTTACCATCGTCCATTGGATTTCACCTTAAATACTTAAGGATCTACACATAATTCCAAAGCCAAAACCTCCAGTTCAACCTGCTATCACTATCTAATATATATACGTTTGGTACATAAATACCACAATATACTAAACAGTAATAAAACTATTCAACACAGTCAAAGGGCATGTATAAACAAGGGCACTGTTGCAAATACATACAATATTGTGAGTGATGGATGCTGAATTTCAGTCACATATGTATGTAGCTATAAGACAGAATAAGACTAATTGTTTTTGGGCCTTCCTCCATCCGTTCGTTTTAGTTTCTTTCATGGACATTCCATGCAGGCAAGGGAGCGATATGTGTTGCAAGTCTAAGACTGAAATGTGGAGTAATAGTGCATCAGATATGATGCACTAGACATGAAGTTAGTTGCTGTTATACTTTGTTATATCCTTGCCCAATCTATCTGCATGCTATACTAAAGTATGATTCCATGAAATGGAAGTAACCAGGTATGAACAATATAACTGCAGCTTACTACTCAGGGGAAGACGAAAATTTGCAGACTATTTTAAAACTCGGTAGTGTTCTGATTGGACGAGTGATGGCACCTACACACATGGCAACGACAGTTTCATATTCATATGCACATGAAGTCTCAGGACAGCCAGCAATTTCTTCATACTGATATAAATTCCAAGACATTTTGAATCAGATAGATCCTAGTCTTTGGGGTTCTTTCAATGATTGTTGTATACCTATGGCTTCACTAAAGAAAATGCGGTTCAAGGTAAGAAGGCAACAAAGAAAGAATTACAATGCAACCTGGCTTTGAGGCAAGTTAGAACAACAATTAGTCTAGTCTCTTTACAGCTTCTACTACAATTTATAGTCTCCTTATAGCTTCTACTACAATCTATTTCATCACCAATGAAAGGTAGATGTAAAAATATCAGGGCTTTAAGACTACCAATTATTCAAACGTGAGAAAAAGTTTGTGTAACATCTAAAAACAAAACATTGGTTGCAGCATTTTAGATGAAAGCAATAGTGGTGATTTACAGTTCGTGCTTAGGCATGGGCGAACTGAAACCAGTAGATAGCTAAAGTTTTTAAAGACCTGTAACTGCTGTTATTAGTCGCCCCTAGCTTCTAGATGCCTCTTCTCACTTGCTTGTTCAGCTTCTCACATTTCTTTTCTGTCTTAGTTTCTCAAATGACTTTTATTCCTTCTTTTTCCACCGTTTTCCCCCTCCAAATCTTAGCCCAATCCTCAGATTTACGCAGGTCACAGAGGTTGAAGACTGTCCAGGCGCCTATTTTCCACACAACCTGCATATCGGATGGCTCTAGGGCAGGGGTGCCATGCTTATTAACTGCACGACCCTCTCTGTTTACCCACACCCTCTCCTCATCAATGCATGTTGTCTCCTACTGTCCTCTTCTCTTATTTCAGCCGACATTTTAATTTACTTTATTTTAAATTTTTTATAATGCTTTGTACAAAGTCTGTCATCAATGACCTTGCCTAGAGATGCAAGGTAATTTTTCTTATGCTTCATTTTTTAAGATAGAGTGCAATATCATGTGCATTCATTCACCGCATATTATACAACTGACGAGAAAGACAAAGGATGCATACAACACCTGGATTCTTATACACTTTCTTCAATGTAGCCCACACTGTTACTCCACTTTGCTCATCACGTAATTCTGGAAAGACCTTGTTGGTGAGAGTGTGCTTCATCCATGCAGTTACCGTTTGCTTCTTTCTTATTCCATTCATTTAGCTCCTTGCCTAGAGTAGAGAGTCTCATTTCATCACCAAAACAAAGCTCGTAACTATTTTTCTAAGGTTAGGAACTTCTCCATCATAGAAATTCAATCATAATAATTCTTCCCACAGCTTAATTTTTTGAAAAAAGGATAACTAACAAACGCGATCTTTTCCAAAAACAATAAAATAATTTCCAAGTAATTTGTGATTGCCAATTTGAGGAGGGAAGAATTATAAAATTGCTGATTTAAAGGAGAAACACAAAATGTTGAGGGAAACAACTTGAACCCTCAACCTTTAATTTGAAAGGCCAAAGCCCGCTTATGTAAGAAATCTTCCACCTCATTTTGTTATTTGAATAAACATGTGATTTTATTCATCAAATTAGAACGCCCCTGATCAAAATAATGCCAATTCTATAACATTGCATCCCTTCAAAAACCAGCAAGACATTTATATAATGGTGTGCATTGTGTATATTTCAGCAGCAAATGTATTCCACAAAAATCACAGTAGGCTAGATTGGGGCATGATTTTTTAGCCAAGAATAGAGGTTGCAACAATATGGAACAAAATTTAGGCATGATGTACATGGCTGTTTCCTTTTTGAGGCTGTGTTTATTGTGGCCACTTGCTACTTTGTCTCTTGGATAGGCCAGTTTTTGCTTTTGCGGTGTGATGCCATTTTGCCCACTATTTGAAGGACTGACTTTAAGTTTTTACCTTAGTATTACTATATAATTCTATTTCATCAAAAAACAATTGAGACAAAAAAAAAGATCCCAAACCTGACAAATCTTAATAGCACAGACTACCTGGAAGCTTCCACAAGACAAAACAAGCCATGCAAACCTGCTGTGATACCATGGTCCATGACTCCATAATAAAGAAAAAGCAAGGGTACACGGGGACGCGTCCCCTAGGTTTTTGCCCCCCGTACCCGTCCCGGAGACGTTTCGGGGACAGGAAACGCCTAGGGGACGGCTGTCAGCCGTCCCCCAAAAGTCCCCAAAATTCGGGGACATCCCCGATTAGAAGAAACGTCCCCGAATGGAAAGGGGACTGCCAGCCGTCCAGGGGACGGATAGGGGACGCCTAGCCATCCCTCGACCGTCCCGGGGACAGCCGGCCGTCCCCTATCGCACAGCAGCATTTAAAACATAAAAATAAAAGTTTTTTTAAATTTTTTTCTTTTTTAAAACATTCCTTTGTGGGCCCCACGCCTTCCCAACCCTAATATGGCCACTTAAAACATTTTTTTACCTTCTTTTGATCTCATTTTAACTTGCCAAGATAAAATTGCAGCCAAGAGCAAAAGTGAGAAGAGAAAGAGGAAGGTTTGAAGGAGTTGTTGGAGAAGAAAAACCAACATTTAGGAGGAAGAAAGGAGAGCATTAAGGAAGCAACCAACAAAAGAAGTGAAAGAGGTAAGTTATTCTTTCATTATCTTTCATTTTTTTTCATTTTTTTCTAAGTTAAAATGATAAAATGTATGATTTTTTTTTATTTTTTTTAATTTTCAGTTTGCAAAAACCAAAAGAAAACAAAATGAGCAGCAATAGTGAAGATAGTGGGGATGTTGAGAGGGGGGAAGAAAACCAATCAATTCATATGGGGCAGCCTCAAACAAACCCATTTGATATCCCTTCTGAAGACTTGAAAAAATATGCAAAAGGCCCTTTTAATTCTAAAAAACCTCTTCTTCAACTAGCATCACGTATAGACAAAGGCAAAGGGAAAAACACTGGGGGTAGTAGATTGTGGCTATGTCACATTTGCAAAGAAAAATATAATGGGAGCTATACAAGAGTCTATTCTCATCTATTGGGTTTTGGAGGCCATGGGGTCAAGGGTTGTAAAGATATAAAAGATTTTGAGAGGATGGAGTGTTATAGATTGCACTTGGAGGCCGGAGGAAGGCCTATGGATCAGCTTATGCAAACTCAATCCGCACATTCAACCTCACCTATGCCCTCTATGCTTGGTAGTCCTAGTGTTGGTAGTGGTAGTAGTGGTGTGGGTGGTGTTCATATTTCCACAAGAGGGAAGAGGAAGGCTGCTACTTCTAGTGAGCAGCAAAATACAGTTGAAAATATGTTCAATGTGCAAGCACGAGATGTGGCAGATTCTTCCATTGCCAAATTTTTCTATGCCCATGCTATCCCATTCCATGTAGCACGTTCTCCCTACTTCAAACAAATGTTTAGAGATGTGGCAAATGTTGGTACCTCATACATTCCCCCTGGAGAACATAAATTACGTACTACACTCCTTGAAAAAGAATATTCTAAGGTGAGTGTGGTGATGGAGGACATGAGACAGTGTTGGATTAGAACAGGTTGCTCTATTATCATGGATGGGTGGACCGATATTAGACAACGGCCACTTATAAACATCATAGTCACATGTTCAGCTGGTTCATATTTCCTTAGAGCCATTGATTGTTCTGGAAAGCGCAAGGATGCAGAATTCCAATTTAATATTTTGAAAGAGGCTATAGAGGAGGTTGGGGCAACCAATGTTGTGCAGGTGGTTACTGATTCAGCACGTGTGTGCAGATTAGCAGGTTTGATGGTTGAGAGTGCTTACAAGCACATCTTTTGGACCCCTTGTTGTGTTCATGCGTTGAACAACGCATTGAAAGACATAGGGAAGATGGATTGGGTGCACCAGGTGGTTGTAGATACTAGAGACATTCAGATGTTTATTTGCAACCATCACACCTCACTTGCCCTCTTTAGGACATTTTCAAGGAAGGAATTTCTCAAGCCTGTAGCAACAAGGTATGCCAGCTACTTTATTTTGTTAGAGAGGATGCTTGAGGTACAAGAGGCTCTACAGTTGATGATGGTTAATTCAGAGTGGAATAGATGGGCTATGGCAAGCACTGCAGAAGGGAGAAGCATCAAACAAAAAATTCTTGATGATAATTGGTGGTCCAATGTGAGGTAAAAAAATTGTTAATTAATAATTTGTTATTGATTGCTGATTTTATAAAAATATATATATATGATTTTATTATTAATATTTTTTTATTTTCTAAGTTCTAACTTGTCTTTTTTCAAATTTTTGTTTGCAGATTTGTTTGCTCCATCATTTCACCTATTGTGGATGTCATTAGATATGCTGATACAGACTCTCCAAGTCTTGGAGAGATTTATGAAACTTTTGACTCCATGCTTGGAAAAATGAAGAAAGCAATTTCTGATAAGGATCCTAATTCGGGATTATATGAGCAAAAAATTAGGCCCATTGTGACAAGGCGGTGGAACACTATGAACACCCCGCTTCATATGGCAGCCTTTGCTCTTAATCCCAAATGGTATGTACCTAGACCTGGTAGGATGCCTCCTTGTGATGATGATGAGGTGAAAGAAGGGTTTATGAAGGCCCTTGCAAAAATATATTCAATTGAGGAGGCCAGTCTAGTTCGTACACAGTTCACTGATTTTGTTAATCTCCGTGGTCCAACATTCGGCAAACCAGAGGCCAGGGTAGATAGAACTACAGTAGCTCAAAGGGATCCTATTGGATGGTGGTCATGGCATGGGAAGGATGCACCACAATTGAGGACGCTTGCTGTTCGCCTCCTTTCACAGGTAATACTTTAGATTAACATAATTTGATTTAGATGAGTGTTGAAGTTTGAACATTTATATAATCATAATTTAAATTGAATGTCCTAATTAGTAAATTTAAATTACTAATTTAGTTTTTAAATTTTGTCTCCTCTCACAGGTTGCTAGTTCCTCTGCTGCAGAGAGGAATTGGTCAACATACGGCTTTATTCACTCTATCAAGAGGAATAGGCTGACCTCTAGACGGGCAGAAAAATTAGTGGCTGTGCATAGTGCTTTGCGACTCCAGGATCGTCAGACTCCTGAGTATAGACAGACTCCAGCATTACGATGGGACGTTGATCCAGAGGACGTCACACAAATTGATGAGGAGGAGAGACAGGAGGGATTGGTTGGAGTTCCATTAGATGAGCCAACCCCTCACAGTGACAGTGACTCAGACTATGAGTCTGATTTTGATGCAATGTTGGCAGATGCCGAGTAGTGGCAATCATCATATTTTCTATTTCTATGTTTTGCCTTTGGACACTTGTGACTTTGTCATTTTGACATTTGTAGTACAAACTTGTAGCCTTTTGGGCATTTTATTATTTTATATCATATGCACATTGACTATTTGACATGAATTATGGTCCATGGATGCAATTAGGTAGCTGTAGTATTAATTTGTGTGATAATTCGATTCTATGATGCATATGTCAATATGATTGGTGATTGTTATGATTATCATTACTGATATGAATATCTTAAATTTGAAATTTCCCTACATTTTTAAAATTTATCTCTCTCTCTCTCTCTCTCTCTCTCCCTAAATATATACTATACAGCCGTCCCCCCGTCCCCTAAAATCCCCTCAAAAATTTGTCGTCCCCGAAACGCGTCCCGCCGTCCCCCCGTCCCGGAAACTTGGTGGAACATAGAGAAAAAGGTATTGCATCACAATACCAAAAATGTTTAATATTAGAATGAAGCAATAACACCTGTAAGATTACACTGCTGCAAAGGAAGATCGGACGAAGGAACGATAAGCATTGAAGAAGAGTGGTTATTTATAGGTCCAAAAAGAAGAACGCTGACCTGATGTCCATTCTTTCCACCACATAGACTGAATGCATATTTAAGACTCTACATCCTACTTTACTATTTCAATTGTCCATTAACAGCGCCATTAGCACCTATGGCTGCCGACATAACTTAAACACTGCCTTACTATAACACATCATGTGATCACACAAAGAACCAATCATTCCTCAAATAGAAAAAGAACTAAAATGAAAGGATATGAATTCTGCCCATGAGAAGCAGCAGCCTAACCTATCTCAAAACACCAAAAGAAGAAAGAAAATATATATATATATATATATATATATATATATATATTAAAATTAAAAGAAAAATGTTGCTTCCTCTTGAAAGTTGATTAATCTTCTTTGATTTGGAGCAGAAATTCCCCTAGATTCTTTATTCTCATCCATTATCAGTTAACCGTGTGAAGTGTTCTTTATTTACACTGTAATATTTTCCCCTCCCATTTGGTTTCTTCCACTATGCATGCCTTTTCCTTATTGTTTATTAGTGGGTCAAATTTATCAGAACAGCATCGTCCTTTCCTCCCTACTTTTTTCTCTTACATAGCTCATCTTTCTTTTTTTCCTTAATTATTGAACTCTTTGTTAGTGCTTGGGAATTCATTCAGGGTAATGTTCCATCCATTCATCAGTTTGTTTTCTCCAAACACCCATTCTCCTTGATTTTCACAACAAGCTCAATTGGGAAACTTGTAGAGCAAAAAACATTCAAGGGGTTGGAAAGCACTTTACTCTCTTCAAAATAGATGCAGAAATGCTGAATTATGGGATTGGAAAACCAAGAGAAGGTTGTTTGGCTTACTTGTGACCCCAGTGGTCCTCTATGGGTGTGAAATTTAGGGCAGCAACATGTCAGATCAGAAATGGAGGCAAGTGGAAAGAATTCAAAAGCACCTAATTGTTAGCAGCCTTAAACTCAAAACTGCAATACCTTATGAGATTTTATTAGCGGAAACAAGTACCTTCCCCTTGGAAGCTTCAACGATGATTCGATTACTAAGTTACCTACAGAAGGTCCAAAATATGGATAACCATCATTGACCTAAGATAATTATGGAAGAAGAGTTGGATAGAAGAAAGACTACATGGATGAAACAAAACAAAAAATGGATGGAAAAGTGGGGTGTGAATATGCATGATTGTCCAAGCACAAATGAAGAAATAAAAAATATGTGAAACAAAAATTCAAAAATGCTATATGAACAAAACAACCAGGGCAAGAAAAGAGTACTATATCAAAGAATTTAACCCCAAGGGAGACCATGAAGAAAAAGCCTATATAAGAGCGAATATTAAATGGAAAGCAAAGATGTTGATATCCCAGCTTTGCACTAGCTCACATAGTTTTAGATGTGAAACGGGCAGATGGGTGATACCTAAAGAAGAGTGGGAAAAAAGAATTTGCCAATTTTGTGACAAAGGAATGGTGGAGACAGAATGGCACTTTGTTATGGAGTGCTCAACGTATAAGGATATGCAGGTCAGTTATGAGGACACCTTACAAGTTGATAACTTAAGTACCCCGTTTGAGGAGGCAAGGTTGGTCAAAACAGCAAACTACATCACCAAAATCCTCTGTCGGAGAGCTAATCTTGAGCGAAGATCTCAAACTGCTCAGGGTCTTTCTCTTCGCTGAGAGTCTTGTGCTGTTCCTGGGTCCCATAGGCTTCTGTGGCCTGGTGTACGTTATTAAAATATTTCATTTCATTTCCTTTCCTGTGCAATTCTTTTCCATTTATTGATGTAGACGGCCACTAGTTAATATAACATAATTTTCAATTTGAAAACGTCCAAAAATGATCCATCATACAAACAAACAAATGCAGCATTTTTGTTCCACAGTTTTAAATTTTATGTTTACGACCATTTTGAAAAACGCGTAATTTATTTTCTTTTCCACTTTTTCTACGCGTTTATAAATTGAACTTCAACACCAGTTCGTATTTTAAATATTGCACTCATACCCTGTTTAAACCCTCTTAAAGACAAATTCACAATAAAAATAAAAGCGTCAGCAACAAAATGTTGAAACCTGAGTTATTTTTTAAAAATTGCTTAAATGTCTATTAATTGCCAAATTTTAAGCATACCTATAATACTTAAAAGCAAATAAAGCTGCTCTGTCCTTCCTTGTTCTGCCACCAAAATTTGCAGAGAAGAAACAGTTACGCTGCGATCGTGTGATTATATACAGGCGTAAAGTTACGAGAAAATTCCTCTAATCACCACCGGCTTTTCTCATATGTACTTATACTTTTCCATTTTTCTCATTTACTTTTATGTCTATTTTAATACATAGGTAGATAATGTATTGACAAAATACTCAAACTATTGAATGTGATTTTATATTATTTATTTTTTCTTTATATTTATTCTTATATACTTATTCTTATCTACTATACATATGACCACACACCTCATCCATGTGTCTTATTCACATGTTCATCATACTTATATTTGCATATACTTTTGTGCACATCTTATCCATTGTGATTAAGTTCTTTCATGTCTTAAGATTAGTTTGCAATAATGTACGCATCTTCATGATAATGGATTCATTTGCCCCAAATTCAAATTGAATCCATCCCACCTTTACCCTTCTTGATTAGGGTCAACTAAATGCATATTTTTGTGGTGTGTTGTTGTGTCTTGTATTCAAAGGAATTTGAAATATTTATTCAAAGATATGAAAGAATCGCAATATTTTATTATTATTTAAATTGGTGCAATGAAAGGAATGTAGTTCTACACAAGCATTTATGGGAGCATTAGTATAGTTGAAGATTGTTGTTTTTTATTATTCATACACAATTTCAAGGGTTGATCTAGGAGAATATATCCCCTTGTGACATACTAGTAAAAACCCATAAAAGTATTTATAATAAATACCTTTAATCTATCAAATATTAGATGTAGAAGTCAAAGGTGATCACACAAATTAAAGAACAAAGTTTTACATAATAATAACTATGGATTTGTGAGCACAAAACAAGTTCACATTTGTATATTAGTCCTTGATCACCAACTTCGTCCTCACATAGGGTCATCAAAATATTTTGATTCTAAAGTAATTACCAATTAGTTACTTGCTACTCTTTATCTCAAGACACGTCAAATTCACATCCATAGTAGACTTGTTGCATTCCTCGACTATAAAACTAAGTACATTTATTTTTATTTACATTTTGTATTTAATTACTAGCACATCATTTCAAATTTCAAGTCTTTATTAATTAGTCTAGGTTAATTGCACTTATATGTGTGCATTCTATTAGATTAGCCTAAACTAAGCTTATAGAAGGTTTATTTTCTTTTGCACATATATAATTCAATTACTATTTAATGTAGAATAACATAGCAAACCAAAAAGATAAAAAAAAATTTGTTAATCAAAATTTAACTAGGAAAATAGGTAGAAATAATGGATTGATGTAAGGGAAATCTCACACGACCCTCACACAAAATAATTCAACACCGACAATAGCAAACAAGATGTAAAATTTTGCAACAACAAAATCAATCTTCTTTATTTAACTTGTAACAAAGTTTCTCAAATTCAATAAAATCTTATTACACAAGTTTGTGCAACCATACAAGCTGAAAGAAAATAATACAAAATAGATTAGGATCCGCTATGTGATATCAAAGAACATCAAAAATCAAGCTACAATTCTTCTTCTTCAAATCATCTCCCAGCACTATGAAACTAGCTCTCCAATATACAATCTTCAATCTCCAACTTGGTGATCTTCAACCATGGATTTCATAATCCATATACTGCTACAACACACCTTCAAAACCTACAAAAAAGTATCTTTTTCACCTTCTCCAAGAAAATCCACGCCTCCTCTTCTCTTCACCAAAAATCTGGAAGAATCATGAATTCCAAAAATTGTCAAATCACTTTCCATAATGCCTCCACAATCTCCATTTCCTACAACCTCCATCTCCCAACCCAACCTAGAAAAATCCTCATAAAATACATTAAATGAATATTTCAAATGCTAAAAGGCATCGGGTGATCCCACAATAGTGGTTTACAATTTTTAGCCAAACTAGACACTAAAATAAAAAAAATTAACTAAATCTTCATATTTGAGCACCTATAGCGGCTAAACCGTGAGGAATTTGAAGATGATGCAAACTAGTGTCTCATCACATTTTGTCTTTAGATTCTAAAAATATTTTTTTCAAAATTTTTGGAATCAAATTGCACTTCATTTTCCATCTCCCACAAAAAATGGTTTTTTTCATAAAACAACATTTTAAAAAAGTGGCGCACACTGTATAATGCATAACTTTTTTTTTCTATGAAAGATAAAATTCTAATTCTTTCAAATTTAGATTTGTAACTCCGATATCTAGTGCTTCCACTTGGTTAGATAGTTTTATTGAATATTTTTTCTTTAATCAAGTTTTGAAGTCAAACCAATTACAATTCAAACATAGCAATGTGATAATGCATTTTTTTTGTATATATCAAAATTCTTTTTTTGGATCAAGGACTTCAATATCTAGTGCACTCATATTTTAAAAAATTGATAATCTGCTATTTTTCCACATGCATAGAGACCTTCATTTTGATGAAAAACCTATGTTTAATAAAACTAAAAAACAAATACATAATAAAACCAAAAATATTAAAATTATATTCGTTGGATAGCTCGCTATGAGGACTACCTCGGTTTCCTTGGTTCATGAAGTCTCTCCATTTTCATCCTCAACCCGAGCTTCGAAGGGAAAAAATTCTTTTTTTTGTGTCAGAGAGCAAGGAGGTGTGAAAAGGGGGGTTCAAGCGAACCAAGATTCATTTGAACCCCCTTTCAAAAAGGGTTTTTCATTTTTTTTTGGTGGGATGGGGTCCACCTTGCGTTTAACTGGTTCACAAGAACCAAGGTTCATTCGAACCCCAAAAACTAAAATTTTTGGTATGGGGTCATTTTTTGCCACTTTTCCTTCCTCACTCAAATTGTAAACCACTTTTGTGGGTTTACCCCAACTTTAAACCCACTTTCATGAAATTGCCAAATTTGGTTGATAACTAGGACTCCCACTCCACTCGAAAGGACCCCAAAATAGCATAAAGTAAACAACTCAATCTTGGGCACCCAATTTTCCACTACTACATTTAAGGGACAATAAATGAGTTGTCACAAAGTGTAACTCTCAAAAATCCACACCTAGCTTTGTCTTTTTTATTTTTCAAGCTTTCTAAGTTGCCTCCTTAACTATCTCCCACTCAAAATAATTACAATATTAAATAAGACCAATAATTTAATAATTCAAAAACAGTTCAGCCAAAATTGTCTAGTTGGCATCCTACTTGGTAGCCAACTGAGCTTTTTTCAGAGTTTTCTAAAACTTTCAACTTCAACTAAATATTTCTTCAATCAGAATATTTTTTTGAAAAAATAAAAATACCCTTTTGTAGAGCTCAAAATGGAGAATCCAAATATGTAATTTTTTAATATTTTGATTAGTTTATATATATATATAAGTAGGTTTTTAAAGTTAAAAAAGAGGCTAATTAGAAATTTAAAAAAGTAGTAAAACATATTAAAAAAATTGAAAATTATATGGTGCAGTACATGAGAGAATCCTCTTCAAAAGGGTATAATTTGTTTTTTGAAAATGATTAAAATGGTAGACAATAGTTGATGTCAAATGAAAACTATCAAATTCTCGTAAGTTTGACTTTAAAATGTTATTATGAGAAAAATATACATCAAAATTTCTTTTTTTTCTCCATACACTAGATATTGAAGTTACTTATTTGGAGAAAAAAATTCAAGGGAAAATGATTTTTTTTTCAATTTGTTTCTCAATGTCAACTGAAAGTCACTTTTTCTTGAAATTTTCAGCATTCCAAAATCTATTCTTAAGTTGATAAAAAATAATGAAAACATTTTTTTTTAAATCTGAAAATTTACAGGAATAAACATCATCAAAAGTTCTACATTTCATTAGTTGAGATCATTTTGAAATTCAAAACATAAAGACCACTTTTATGTGGTTGAAGTTCAAAACTTTTTTTGTTGTTGGTTGATTCCTTAATAAAGTGTGAAACAGGTTTGTACTTTTACCCACTAGTTAATATGATTCACAGTGTGCTCATAAAAAATCCAAATGGATTAGAGCTCTTACAAGTAATTATTTCCAATATTGCTTCACCCATTGTGATTATTGCATCTATCTCCTTTCTAACTTTTGTCATTGATCCATCCTCTAATTTATTATCCTTTCCACCACCACTTATCCTCATAGTACATTCACTACTAGTGTTTGATCACATATTTTTATCCTTACTTCACTTTCCATCCTTAATATATGATTTGTCCTAACTTAACTTATCTTGAGATACTCGCCTCTCACTTGATGTATCATATCCACATGCCTTTCTCATCCACCACTATTTAATATATTAATATCCCTTTTACTCATTTCATACCTACATCTACTACCCTATCCCATGCATGGTTATCCCTCATTTTATATATCCATCCACAACCATGTATACCCTCATTCACCTTTATGATTTTATGCCTCTTCCTCACTATATCATCTCTTTTATCACTCATACTCCACACCCTCTCTTATGCACACCATAGTTTCCCTCAATAATCACTTCTTATTCTTACATATTTCACACTATATTTTCTAACTTATAAGATATAACAAGTAGAGGAATAAGTGGATGCAACACATAATGGGATGGATAGTGAGGAATTTAAAAATGCTAAAAATATAATAATATTAAATTGTGGGATTGTTGTACATTTGCTACTGAAAATCCTATTTTTTTTTGTATGATGGAAAGAGTGACCCTAACACACATTTGAGATCATATGAAGCTAAACATTCATATATTTTATTTATGAGGATAGACTATTGGCCAATTTATTTCTAAGGACTCTTAAACATTATGCTATCAAGTAGGTTTTTAGTTCAATTTGTAGTTATTTTTAGTTAATTTTTCAATCAAGGTAAGTCTTCTTTGTTTAAGTTTTAACTAAACTCTTTAAGATCCTTAAATTTTGGGATGCCTAGTTCCTATTTATATATGCTTTTGAAACATTTGTAAGGGTTAGAAATCATTTTGGATTACAACAAACTATATACATTTTCCATGTGGATATTCTATTGATAGTTTGTATCTAGATTAAATTTTTGGAAATCAAAGGATCATGCTTGTTGTTCCTCAAATGGTGTTAATCTTGGTAATGGTATGTTTCATTTCATTCGTCTAACTTGATTGATTTGGTAAAATATATATTTTTCTATGATCTTAAGTAAAATTGTGTCTCAGGTTTGTGCATGTAATATGGTGTTTTGATTAGATGTGATTTGAGAATTTATTGTTGTGTTTTACCTTAGAAGATAACATTGTTATTGTATGTGATTGTGTGAATGTTGATAAGTGTAGTTTTGATTTCTTTGATTTTAATTAGCCAGTCATACCTGACAAATGGAATTGGATTTATCATTGTCCATTTAATTTTAGTTATTTTACTTCAATCTTAATTCTCTTTTGATGTTTCTTTGATCATATAATTTAGGATAAATTTAAATTTTTGAGAGTAACTATTTTTTTTATCTACTAAGCTTGTTATATGCTTGATAAAATGAGAAAAAATCTACACTCAAAATAGTTTATATATGTTATTTCTAATTAGATTTGAGATTATGTATTATTGAATTCTAGGTTACTAGCAAAGGCCCCTTGTTAAATTGATCACATAGACCACTAGGTTGTCTTTCACAATCAAGACCTAGCTATAAAAGAACCTTGGAGTAGGAATCCCTTCTTTGAGAGAGGAGCAGCGATCTATTGTTACTCGGAGTTGGTTGTGTTAAAACCACCATTAACAACTGCTAATGACATTAATACTCTCTATCAATTATGTCTACAATGGTCAAATTTAACAAAAAACCTAAAAGGGTAGATATATCATATTGAACAACAAATTCTCCAAGTATCAATAGCATATGATGTTATGCAAGACATGGATGGAACAATCAAAGAATATATGGAAGACCTACACACTCAACTGCAACAACTATAAATTAGAGAGAGGGAATCAAAGAAAAAATCAAACAATTAAGAGAGGTCATTATTCTATGAATAACACATGTCGCAGGCCTCCTCTGTGATGCATAACATGTATTTTAGAAAATTTAAATCTCCTCAACAATACCAAAGAATAGCACACCCTATCACAAGTCAATGCACAAGTGCGGGTCCTCCAACAAGCCAAGGCACAGTGGGACAACACCTTTCTTTGACACAAAGAAATATATATGAACATATTGCCTATAAATTGAGTCAATTTTGCATGTCTTTCAAGATAAGACACAATTATGAAAGGGGGGATGATTTTGGTAGGGTTGATGATAGAATACAAAACAAAGTTACGAACAACAACAAAACCTACCATAACTCATCACAAAAAGGATGTTGAGTATAAATCCGACCAAGCCTAATAGGAATAGGAATACATTGTAAGGGAAACAGCCCAAATAGAACATATATGTATAGATGACATATAATATAAGAAAGGAGTATAGAAAAATGTAATGTATAAGAAGAAGCTATAAAAAGGATTGACTGTGAACTCAAACTATGTTATATTAAAGAATATATGAATGCAATACATGAAGGTATTATAAGGATACTTGAATGGATTTTTTACTATGGTCTATGTTAGGAATATAGAATAATGTTGCAATGCATCTAATATTTGGTCATTCTACTATTGTTGTTACTAGTGTATAAATACAACTCTTAAAGAATCCTTGGGCTCATAGCTTCGGTTTGTGTCTCATGTTTCTTGCTAAAAAGAGTATGCCCACATAATATCACCTATACCCTAATCCAACAATATTATAGTATGGCAACATCATACAATACAAATTCATACTATAAAAAAAAAAATCCCTAAAACATGGAGTACTTTATATGAAAATATAGATTTTGGGGCCTTTTAAACTCAATAGTGAGGTCCATTTTTCCTAGAAATACACCCAAAAAAATGATCATACTTGAATCACTTCTTGATTTGAGAAGAGAATTATAAATGTGAAGCTTTAATACTATGTAAGAGTCGTGCAATACACTCAAGCTATCAGGATCACTTGCAAAACCGAAAATAACCTCCCATAAGAGAGTAGCAAGAAATGAATGCTTGATTAGAGAATGAAATAATGATATAGGAAAGGTAAAATGAGAGGACAACATATGATAATGATAAGTGTCTTAACCATATGATATGAGACCAAAAAAAACCATGAATGTACCTTATGTGTATAGGACCTAAGAGTTAAAATGGCTAGATAATATAAACATTCACACCAACATATTGTAGCTCTTTCATTCCATTGAATAAGAAAATTTGATTTTAGTCTGAAATGAAAAATATTGAAACCCTTGTTTTGTGTTTAGCTATTAGACATTTTGTCTATTGTAGAATTCTTGTTTATGCAAAATTACAACAAATAACAAGGTGTTTCTTATCTTCATCACATTTAGAGTGAAATATTTAAATTAAAGAAGAACAAAATAATTGAATAAGAGGACATATGCCCTTTGTATAGTTGGTGAAGTTGATTTAGAGAAACACTTTATTTAACAATGTGAAGCTTAGATGACATTCAAACCATGTATGTGGCTACTTTAGTTACAATATCTTTACAAATTTGTTAAAATAAGAAAATGTTTAAAAACCTAAAGTAATTGATAATGAAAATTAATAGTAGAATATCACATCCCTACAAACCTTATACTTTCTTTTCATGTTAAATTCCCAAGGTCTTGATGTAATTCAGACTAAGGTAGAAACCATAGCATTGAATTGATATTGTGCTTAATATTTTTGAATGTCGTATGCACCTAATGATTAAGGTTATAGACTTAATATATTAATCATTAATTAGTACCACTATTAAGTAATTAAAGGTTATGAAGTAAATGATTTGTTTTAATTTTCATCATGGCTTTATCCATACCTATATGTTATATGTTTCAAACTAACTAGGTACTATTTTTTTGCAATGATGTGCACATGAGAATTGAAAGGTGCCAAGGGTGCAACAAAAGTGAATCTAGCAAATTATCTTGGTAATAATTCTTGAGCCTCTTAACCCTACCTTGTAACTAGGAGGTCAAGCCCTAAATATACCACTTGATTATGAATATATTAGCCAATTGCAAGTAATAAATTTGATTACTTTACTTGAGGTAGATGGTTTATTAAACTGCCCATCTCCCTATAAATGTTCTACATGAGTCATCAATAGCAAGCCAACGAATTCGTAAGCTTTATCAACTAAGTGATAATAAATACTACAACACTAGCCATCTTTGTCTAATTATTTTAAGGTGTGGGAAATAAATAATACCATCATATGGGGATTATCTAGCAACATGATTCAGTCACATTTCAAAACACTTGAACTAGAAACTAAATTATACATAGATTACAAATCAAAGAAAGAATGAAAATAAAAACACAAAATGAAAGAAAAATATTTAAAAAATAATAATAAAAGAAGAGACTACAGAATAAGTTGGAACATGGAATTTACACCAATGACCCATATTAAATGGGAATGACCCACAAGGAAAAGATGGGGGATTGACCATGCCATTATGGAGGCATCACAACCCTCCATTTCTTCAACATGCAAACCGATGATCCCCATAAAAATGTCTTTGGAAGGGATGAAAATGGCATAAAAACGTAGAGGAAGGATGTGAGAGGAGGGGACTTCCTTAAAAATGTGTTTTTGGATAATTTGGTTATATGGAAAAACCAAAAAAGTGAGCAAAAGAGGTTAAACGAGATTGGAGGAGACAAAGGAGGGTGATCCAAATCTTGGCACAATTGTTGGAAGGGGCCTAAATGTTGAATGTGGTATTTTGGGCACAATTAAAGTGGAGGTGAGATATCAAAGGCGTTAGGAAGCAATGCACTCATTTGAAGGGAGATTCATCAATTATATTTCACCCTAAGCTATAGTATATTTGATTTCCTTCCCTCTATATACCTTTGGTGATTTTTGTACCTCAAAGGAAGCTTAAATTTCAATAGGTTTTCCTACAATGCTTGTTAATTTGAATAAAAACAAGAAAAATAAAAATAGAGAAAAGAATAAGTGTGTTCCTCCTTACCCCGTGTAATGAACATGTAGCTTGCATCACTAACTTTGTGCATGCCTTAGTACTTTGCACACATGATTACTCAAATCCATTATAACTACTACTTTTCATGAATTATTTTAGCCCTTGATGTAATAAGGATTGGCCAAACATTATTTTGAGTTGGGAAAGGAACAAAATTTTGTTATCATCAAGTATTTAGGTTAAGCCATTTGGCATGGATGTTGTTCTCTAGATTAATGGAACTGACTAGGGAAATTAGTGTTTAGTTAAAGTTACTTAATTGGAAGTTGAATTTATTAGACAAGGCCATCACTAAGAAGGTTGGGGGAATGTGTGGAATGACCTATGATCGTGATTATGTAAATCTTGTTTTGTTTGGATTTGACCATATAGGGGAACAAGAGTTATGTAAATTACTACCAACCTTGACCTTTATCACCTTGCTGGCCTAGTGTGACTAAATAAACATATTTGTATGGAGAATACCATAATTAACCAATATAAAATTTCCTTGTCATTAGTGTTTTAAGATATTACTTGGAAATATTTGTTAAAATAAAAAATACAACAGAACACTTCGAGGGGGTGACCTCAAATAATTAGATAAGAAGATATGATTCAATATTGTATGATATGATAATATGAGAGAGATTTCTCTTTCTTATTTGTAGGCTAAACTATATAGGGACATACCCCTTCATCCTAATAAAGGGGTATTAGTGTATTAACTAATATTTATGTTAGTGTTAAGCATGCCACAAGTGCTTATCCTTAGGAATATATTTAATATATACTTATGAATACATCATATTAGGATCATAGCATTCCCTTCCCCTTTAATAAATCATTGCCCTCAGTGCTTGGCAACTCTAAAATATTTCGTATGAATTTTTCATCATTCCATGTTGCATCTTCAACTGAAAAATTCTTCCACTTGATTAGGAATTTTGAGGTGGCTTTATTTTCCAATCCGATTTTAGAAATTCCATTAATTTTTTGTATTTTTGTATGAATATTTTTTTCATAATATTAGTGGAAAATAAATGAGAGTCCACAAAAATATGCATTATTAATTAGTTTATCCACAACAAGCCAGATTACATCAATATTATTTATCTTTGGCAGCCCCATAATAAGGTCCATTAATATTTTTGCCTAGTGTTGTATTGGAATGCTTAATATTTGTAAGAGGCTTGGAGTCTATTATTTCCCTTTTATTTTGTTCGCATATCAAACATTCTACCGCAAATTTTTAGATATTCAATTTAATACCTTCCCAAAAGAAAATTTTCTTTATAGGATGATAGGTGTGAACAAATATTCTATAGTATCTTATTAGACCCAAAAATCCTCTCCTTTTAGAGTCCATCATAACACCTTCAAGTGACACCAAATGTCTTGAGTATTCTACTTGTTTCACCCTAAAGACACATTTGGATTGTTTTTCATAAAAAAAATTTCTTCCAATTTATTAGCAATGGGAATATGAAACTTATCTTTATGAGTAATTTTGTTTAATTTCTTGTAATGTGAGCACATTCTCCATGGATCATCCTTTTTATTAAGAATAAGCATAGGGGATAAATATGATTTTTTGTTGGGATGAACAATGATTCATGGCATTAATTTAATTTCATGATTATGGTCTCCAATTAGAGTTACAACCTTGGATTCTTTAAATACTTGTTGGTGGTGTTGAATAATCTCTTGAATTTTTGGTTGATCTTGAGTTATCATATCTTGTGCTTCTATAAAATGTAATAGTGCCCCTGTATTATAAGAACCTTTTTTGAGTAATTTATCCATCCTATGAGAGATAATGATTTCACTTGGTGGTGATTTTATTCTTAGAAGTGCATACATTTTCCCATGTATCCTAAAAGCCATGGATAATTCTTGAAGATTGAAAGATATTATTTTTGTGGCATCATAAATTGTCCCCCTTGACAATTTCACACTAGGTTTAGCTCCTCCTCATGTGCTTGGACCTAGTTGTGCATTTAATTTTCATGTTTTATAATAATATTTAAAAAATCAAAAGTGGAAATAAAAATAAAGATTTAATAATCATTTACTGATATTTAAGGCCCCAAAATGATAGTTTGGACTAGGGTGCCCAACACCCTTGTCCAGCCTATTTTGTCTCAGTTTAAAATATGTTGGTGTCAACATTTTAACATTTAAAAAATTAAAATCATTTGTTAGCTATCGATAATTAATTTGTCAAAAATTAAATAATACATATAAATACATATATTTTTCATCATTTGAAAGCCTAACAATTTTGAGAAGCAATCCTAACACTTTGAATTGAGCAATTGAGCAATCAAGAGCAAAATTAGCAAAATTATAATAGTGTCATTTCAAGTCAAGCATCATGTTAGCAGTGCATCGTATTTTCATGTGAGTTTGTTCATGTTTCATGTTTATTTATTTTGTGAGTACTAACACTCGTAGGACTTCAAATAAAGTATCAATTTATCCTTGAAGGTGATGAGTACAATTACTTTAGTCCATTAAGAAATGCAAATATGAGTGGTAAGTTACAACAATTGTCAATTTGTCACTTATTTATCACTCTTCCCGATCAAGGGTAAGCTCTCTTTTACATCATCATAGCCATTATGGAGGTAGAAATACCAAAATGAGGTTGAATTAGACAAGACCCTATATGGCACAACCCTTTCCTCTCTTTCTTGTGTGTAGGTTGGATATCTAAAATGAAATTAGAGAGGATTGAAGACCTAATTGTTCATTCAAGCATTCAAGCCCTACAAGTCAATAAATTAGCGAAAGTGGATTTTATTAGTGATAGACAAAGATTTTGATACTGAGTCTAGAGAAGGACCTACAAACAAGGAGCAACAAGAGTTTGGAACTTGATTATGAGCATATGCTTCCCAATCTAGGGTGCCTAATGCCCCTTTCTAGCTAGAGCAAGCTCAAATTCATATGCTAGGTTCCTCTATGTCTACCAACTACTCTTCTAAATTTTGTTTCTATCTTGTAGTTTTGTATTTTTCATAAATAATTTCATTTTGTTGTATTTTCATTATTAACCTAGGAACACCATTGCATTATAAAATTACTTTACAATCACATCATCCCACATACACAACCACCTCCACAAAAGGGACTAAAATCCCCATCCACCATTTTGGTTCTTCCATTGAGATTAGTAGCCAAGTGGATATTTGAGATCAATTTTAATCCCCTTTACCTTGTGATATTGGAATGGGTATGATTTACACCCTACATACCTTTTTCCAATATCACAATTCCTAATTGCTTAAGCCATTACACACCCAAAATTACATCCACTCCCCTAATAGATATAGCAAAAATTTATGAATCTAGTTGGTAATTTCCCATAAGAGTTTTATATGATGGAATTTACCACCTTAAGGTTGTTGAAAATGGAGGTAATTATGTAGCTTAATACTTTGTAAAACTATTGTAGTTGTAGATCTAATTAAGTATTCTTTGTTGCAATTTCTTTGTGGATGATTATCTGTTTAGATTCATTTTACCATTTATAGATCTAGACAAAATATTGTAGAAGAATAAGGCCAAAAGATAGAAGTTACACAACATATACTGTGGAGAAACCCTTTCGGGAAAAAACTCCACCAAGAATCAATGTATTATTTAATCTCATATTAAGATTACAATAATTCCAATCCTTGCTTGAGATGCTTCTTTTGCCTTCAACAATTCTTCTTCACAACCTGCAATCAAATCTGATAAACTCTCTTTAATAAGCGCGTAAAGTAAAGGAACTAATGGTAGGCCTTATGAAGCAAAGGGGTTTACAATTTACAAAACAATGCTTATCTCACAAAAGAGCCATGCCTATTCTTTTACGCAGAGTAGAGTTTCTACAAAGCGGAAGACAAGTATGTCAAAACAAGTCCCTAGCCGTCCATTTGGGTAATGAAGTCGCAACAGTGATGGCAGTTCACAGATATCTTGCCAAGCTTATCCTCAAAGTTGGCACTTGCCCAAAGATGGGCCCGCCAACTCCAGCCTTTAGTATACATATTGCAAGGTGTTAACTCCAAGATGCCAGCAAAATTTAAAGGTGGGTCCAAGTCAATCTTTGTTAACTAAAACATATATCTCTACCATTCATGCAAATATCATGCATGATTGATCATCCCCTATTAACTGAAGGTAGTGACTACTTGTTATCTGTCATAAGTCATTAGTCATGCATTCCAAGTCAACTGAAGTCAACTAGCATTCAATTGAAACTAACTACATGCAATTGAAGATAACTAAACCATAACTGAATTAAACTGAACTGAATTGAATTGAATTGAACTAAACTGAACTCCATGCATGTAAACATCAATCCCTAACTTCTAGGATCTTTACATGCATTTCAAAAGTGTTATCTTTTTCTCCAAATAGTTAACTTAACTCAAAGTGGGTTCCACCTTCCATGTGGGTGCCCCATGTGCTCCTATTTTGTAGGAGCTTTTCATGGGCATCCCCACATGTTCCTGTCATTTGTAATTAATTACAAATGTCAATTTACATGTTCATTTCATTCGAATTTAATCTCTTTCTAATCCTAGTGTTGGGGAACACTTTCCAAGGACTTAGGAGATACATGAAATAATGTTTAGGATTGCAATTAAATGTCATCCTATTCCCAACAAAGGTAGTTGTTTTCCATTAGCTATCATGATTTTAAAATTAGATATTAGATAAACAAAACAATTGAGCTCATTAGCTAATCGTCTATCAACAAAATTATGTGTACTACCTCTATCAGCTAACACTTCACATCTTTATTTTTTATGTTACTAATTACTTTGAGTGTTAGTGGTACATTTATTCCATTCAATGTATGTAGAGAGATATCAGTGCTTTCTTTTTCCTCAAAATTATTATTCATATTTTTTTATGTTTGGTTCTTTTGTAGGTACTTCTCCCTCTTCTTCAATCTCATTATTTTCCTCACTACTAGAACAATTATGACTCCTTGACCATTTTCTATCACAATTCCAACATAGGCCTTTTTTGTTTTCTTTATCTCTTGTCCAAGAGAAAGATTGCTAATTTCTTTCATGTTAATTTTTTTCCATATTTTTGCTAGTAGCATTAGTCACATTTTATTAGTTACTCTCATTGTGTCACCTTTGGTGCTGTTTTTTTACCAATATGTAATACTTGTTGCATTGCTTTCCTAATTGTACACGGTTCAAACAAACAAACATCATGATGAATTTGGTCCTTAATTTCATTCATGTACAATTGTAGCCCTTGGTAAGGTGTCACCTCAGGATCTCTAAGTGCCAATCTCAAATGCTCAACATTATATTCAAATAAAGACCTTAAATTTTTATTTTTTTTAGTTGGGTAAAATAGTTTTCAAATAATGGTTGCTCATAGAAGGTTGCTAATTCTTTACTAAATTCTTTCCAATTGAACATTTGTCCTTGTTTGTCACTCATCTTCCATTGGCACCATTGGTAATGTCCTAATTATAAATATAGTAAAGCTATGTCAACCATGGCATTATTTGGTATATTGTGAAGTTTAAATTGTTGTTCTTGAGGCTTATCTATGAAATTACATTTCTACCATCAAACTTATGAATGTTTATTCTTGGTAGGTATAATTTTTGACCTAAAAAAGGTTTGCTATCCCTTGATTTGGTTTTTTAGGGTTGTTCCCACTTTGGTTTCTTTCTTGGAACTTTAATTTTGATAATAATTCCTTTGTAAACCTATCTAAACCCTCATTTAAGGATTTTAAAAATGGGTCAAATAATTCATCTTGAATGAAATGTATTGTTGTTTCATGTCCTTGTGGAACCCTTTCATCAATTTTAGGTGGTGGAAAATAAAATGGGTCCTTATATTTTGTATGTGTAGAAAGGTCCTCTAATCCTAAAGATGGCATGATTTCAAATATGTTTTTATTTTAAGATTTAATAAGGTAGGAAAATATTTCGTGTGAGAGAATTTGATGTTTCAGGTAGGACCAAACTTAGACCACTAAATTAAGTAATATATTTTATGAATACAAATAAATTTCAAAGAACTAACCCTACCTAATTTTTGATAAGATTCTCAAAAATATATTTATAAAAAAATTTATAAAAATTGCAGCCTATAGAGCAAAATAATTAAAGTTTTAATTAAGCTTTGGCTAGTAAATTAAAGAATTTATTTTACTTCCAATAGAAAATTACAAAGAACTAACCCTGTCTAATTTTTGATAATGTTTCAAAAAATGTAAAGTTTTTAAGAAAATTAAAAAAATTATGGCTTATAGAGAAAATTAATGAAGAAATATAAAATCTCAATAACTTTTAGAAAATGTACCTTAAAAGTTTGAATTTTGTTTTTGGAGCTTTTGTAATACATACCACAAAACCCAACAAAAATCAAATCCAAAGTCACATTGGTTTGGAAGTTATAGCAGAAACAAAAAAAATCGCCCAAATCATAGCTTTGATACCACTTAAGTTATTTTTTTGGAAATATTTATAAAAATCAGAAATATAGCAAACCACTTCGAGGTGGTGACCTCCAATAACCAAATAATAACATATGAATTAAATATTGCATGATATGATAATACGAGAGAGTTCTCTTCCTTATTTATAGGCTAAACTACCTGGGGACATAAGCCCCTTATCTTAATTAAGGGGTATTAGTGTATTAACTAATATTTATGTTAGGGTTTGTAGTGTATAAAAATGTATCCCTTTACATTTTAACGGTTGTTTGGGCCCTCCTGGTTAAAATGAGGCTTCTTTATGCCTTACTTGGTCCTATTTTACATCCACAAGCCTTATTTAATGATTTCTTTGAGGATAAACCTAACATTTCATAAATGACCAATCATAATTCATGTGTTTTGGATTGTGTGTTCTAGATCTAGTGATCTAGGACTCATACGCCACCTTGGGTGTATGGGTCCCACCTAGGTTTCAGGGCCTAATCCTAAATATTGCATTAAACTTAACATTTCTCAAAGTTTGTGTCCCAAGCTTAAACTACTATGACTCATACGCCCCAACTATCGTATGAGTCTCGCTTTAGCTTGGACCTATTTTGAATTTATTCTCCTAGATTTGATGTCAGCTTGTAGTGTTGTAATTTTAGAAAATTTGGCATAAACAAGTACAAATACAAGGTTATTTCACACAATTTCTCTTAACAAGCTAAGAAAAATTTCAAGCAATCAAGATTACTTTCCCAAGAGCATTCAAGTATTCAAGAGAATTCAAGAGTTGATTATCAAGCATTTGGAGCAACATTCAAGATTCAAGCATCATGTCAAAGTCATCACACATCATGTGTGTTTGTGGACTAACATTTGCAATGCAGGTTTTCATGATTCAAGCAAGCATTCAAATACATTATTTCATATCAAGATCAAGAGTCGAGATTCACATTCATGCTAGTCATTTCACACAAGTTTGCAACCTTTATATCAAGGGTTTGGTGAGATGCAACATTGTGTATTGTTCATTTATCATTTCTTCATTTTATTTCATTTCATTTCAAGGTTTGATTACCAAAACAGGGTTTGAGCAAGGCAAACCCCTATTCCCTAACACAACAAAAGTATTTCCTCTTCATGTGTGATTGCAAATCTAGGTGATTTAGAGCTTAAAGATCCTTTGAAGAAAAAGTTGCAAGATTGAAGAAAGTTGTCAAAGTTGTCAAGAAGTTGTCATTTTCACATAAACTCGCCTACAACTCATAATTCATACTTTCAGACTCGAAGATCAAACAAGATGCAAGCTACAAAAGATCACTAGAGGATACAAAAATTTCAGCCAAACCCTAGTACTGGGACTAAATCACCACCTTGGGCGTATGAGTCCCAATATACCTCTTTTCAACAGTTTTAAGTAGATCCTGGTTTGCCAATAGCATATTTTATATTCAACCCAAAACCCCTAGGTTGGGACTAAATCGTCTAGTTTGGCATATGAGTCCCAGTGCACATCAGAAGCAACAAATTTCAAAGCTTTTAGATCTTGTTTAGTCATCTCTTATCCTCCAAGTACTTTTCTATATCTTTCTATTTTTCTATCTAATTTCATATTTAAGTTTCTAGGGTTTAGTTTATTTGTGTTTGCATTTCCTTATTTATAAGCATTTGCTTAGTGGTGAACCCCCTTTTTAATCACACCTAAGGAAACCTCCTACTAGTCCTATTAGTAGCAGCCCCTTCCCTCAATTGAGTCACTTGATTGAGGGATCTTGGTTTCCTAATGAAATAGAGTGAAATAGGTCCCCTTGTCCTTGTGTTCCATCTCCTAAAAGGTGGAGCACCCTATTGCCTTCGGTTCAGGGTTAAGCATGCCACAAGTGCTTATCCTTAAGAATACATAATATATACTTAGGAATATATCATATTAGGATCATAACAATTAGAGTAGAAAGAAGGAGATTATGCATTGTTATTTCCTCATGTGTAATTTGTACCTTATATGTCAAAGATATCATGTTTCAAATCTAAATAAGATAAGGTAGAACTTTATCCTAGCTATAGTTTGATTTTCTCTGTGAATAGACTTTATGAAAGCTACAATATCATTATGTCCATACACTATTTTGTGTAAGGTAAGAAATTATTGCAATTAATTTTCATGTGCATGCCCAAATATTTTAAATGCTCTTGCAAAAATAAAGTTACATTAGTAGAAGAAATTAAGGGAGTAGATATGGGGTTTATTATTAAAACCTGAAAATGAAATACAAAAGATTAAAGAAGATATTATGGGAGTAGCAATATCAATTTGATCTTAATAGGCCATACCTAATAGTGAGAAGGCAATGTGCAACAAAATACAAATTTTTCCCCACCTACCTACTATTGGTTAAAAAGAATAAGAAATTTGGACTTGAAAACAACCACCACTAGGAAATCCCAAAGCCTCACCAAAATTGGGAGTAATTTTTTTATTAAATTGCTCCTTATTTTGAAATGTCTGGTGTATCAAAGATTTGGATTATCTTCCCTTTGGGTGACAAGTTGCTAAGCTCAAAAAATTTATGAACTTGAGTCTTCAATCAAACTACTTTTTCATCCAATTCTTGTTGAAGTATGAAAACCAATAGTCTCAATCAAAAATAAAAGGGGAATAAATTAGTTAATATGATTGCAAGAAAAGGAAAATAAGCTTGATTTCCATTGGAAATAGACATAGAAGTACCAAACCTTATTTTTATGGGAATAGGAGGGTAGCTAAGGACCCTTGGTGCTATTCATATTTTAAAATTTGAGGAAATAAGTTTTGCTAAAATTTGGCTATCTTGGTGGTTAAATGTGTGTTCATTGCCATTCATACTTTATGCTCAAATAAATTAAGGGGATATTGTTGTTTTCCTTAAGTCACCCAAACCATCAAACTCAAGGAAAAGGCTTAAATCTAGCTATATAATCCACAAGTTCAACTTGGTAAAAAGGAATGAGATAAGCTTATTTGGTTGGTCAAATAATAAATGATGGAATTTCACTAAGTCATTGCCACCACCATAGACTTTGGCTCACCTCTCACAAGCCTATTGTTGTACTTGCATTAGAAGGAGGGATACCATATCCTTAATTCTTGACATTATGCCACTACCATCACCTTTGGTCAATGATGCATATACCTATAATCATTAAACATGGCGAACAACAAGGTCAACCTAGAAATATAAGGGTTGGATAATTCTAGTTCATGTTAGCATACATGTATAGAAAACTCTATAACAATCTATCCCTACCTGTCTCAAATCAATCTCCATTCACCTTAGATTACTCTTCCCCTTAAGAATTGTGGCTAGAGTTTTAGAACTTCCAGGCTAGTAGATGACCCAAGTTTGAACCTCCAGGGTATCGGAGTAGTGACATGCATTCATTTGACCATGCCAATGATTGTTGTCTAGGATATTGATGTACCTTAGGGACTAGTTGACATTCACCTACATCATAAAGATGAAGGATTGCCAAGGGCTACCCTAGATGTGATACTGGGAGCAAATGAATTGGTAGTTACCCTACTGTGGAATTAATAGAAATCAAAGTTGACCATTGCATTAGGAGGGTTAGCAAACAATCACTTATAAGATGGAGGTGATTGATGTTGGGTGCTACCTATACTACAAAGAAGATAGCTGAAAATATCACTAAGATCACAAGAGGATACATGTTGAAAGTTACTTCTTCTTAGGTGGATAGACTTGTCACCAATGGTCTAGGGGAAAAGTTGGAATCCACTAGCTTAGATAGGTCTTGTGGAAATCTCTCTTGTGCCTATATGACCATTTGGGATTGAGGCTCAAGCCTAGTGTATTGAAATCCTCTTCCCAATTTTTGATGGTATACTTGACCCTTTTGGTATGAGGGTCGACCCTTGGTGTAGAATACGATACATTGAAGTCGTCTTCACAATTAATCCTTGGAAAAAACCCAATCTTCACTTGTCACCTAAGTCCATGATCTTGCCTTCATCATAATAGGATTATTTTTTGAGATAGCTTGCTAGGTCCACTTGGTTGGGGTGGACGAGGCAATGGTTCACTTGGTTAGGTTTGTTGCACCCTTGAGTTTGGTAAATGGGAACCCAATTAACCAAGATGCTACTTGTGATCAACCAAGTTCTCATTCTCCTCTAGGTACCTATAAGTTATGGTCATTGCACTTTGATTACTATGTTACACAATATTGCATTGGTTCACTTGGTTAGGTTTGTTGCACCCTTGAGTCTAGTAAATGGGAACCCAATTAACCAAGATGCTACTTGTGAACAACCAAGTTCTCATTCTCCTTTAGGTACCTATAAGTTATGGTCATTACACTTTGATTACTATGTTACACAATATTGCATTTGGATGAACTTAATATTCATGCTGCTTTTGAAAATAGTTTTTGTATTTACTTTGCTGGTTTTAATTAAAAAAATCATTTTTCCATATTAAATTTTTACATTGATATTTGTTGAGTTTTACAAAAGAAAGAAATTTAGAAAATTAAAATAACCAAACCTACATAGTGTGTTTTTAATCTAATAAATGTCATTTATAACTTTTTTTTATTGAATCAAAGCAAAAAAATACATAAAGAATGATAACCAAGGATATCTAAAAAGAGAAATTACAAAACAATAGTCCAACCACACTAAACAAACCAAGCAACCATGTGGGAAAGAGCTACAACTAACTAATATCGATGAGCGTCACAATGGCTCAAACACCGAAAGAAAAAACTTCATAATTTTAATTTTAACATGCTGTACCATATTACATCATTTTTACGCTGAAGGCGTGTCCTATTTGAAAATGGCAAGCCAATTAGTGAAATGGACGGTGAGAAGACCACTTAAACCAATGCATTACGGTCAGTCAAATCTCCTCCATTGAATATTTTTTTAAGATTAGTATAAAGAAAAAAATAAGAAAACAAAAAAAAAGCATCATCGGTTCCCTTCTTAACTAGCACGTTTTCTTCAGCATAACAGTTGGGGAG
>VDFB02124001.1:0-51250 GCA_007258455.2 Sequoia sempervirens | reverse complement strand
AGAAAGAGAGAAGGGGGGGAGAGGGAGAGAGAATGAGGAGGGGGAAGGGAGAGGGGAAGAGTGGAAGAAGGGGATAGAGGGGAAGAGGGAAAGAAGGGGAGAGAAAAGGAGAGAGAATTAGGAGGGGGAAGGGAGAGGGGAAGAGTGGAGAGAGAGAAAGAGAGAGAGGGAAAGACATAATATTTAAATATTTTATATATTAGTAATATATATATATATATATAGAGAGAAGAGAGAGTATATATATATATATATATGGTGGCACAGGGAAAGAATGGTGGTGGAAGGAAAGGAATGGAAAGGAATTTATGGAAACAGTGGAATGGATGTTCTCGCCCAAAAATCAAAGAAAAACCCTTATGGAAAGGGGGTTTGAGCAAACCCTAGTTTGAGTGAACCCCTAGGGGTTCGCTTGAACCCCCCTTACCCCTCATCCTCCTCCTAGGACACAAAAAAATCTATTTTTTTACGCTTTAGAGCTCGGGTTGAGGATGAAAATGTAGGAGTCTTCACAAACCCAACTAGAACCAGGTAGTCCTTGAAACGAGCTATCCAACGAATATAATCTTAATATGTTTTGGTTTTATTATGTATTTGTTTTTTTAGTTTTATTAAACATAGGTTTTTCATTGAAAATGAAGGTCTTTGCTTTGCACATGTGGGAAAAATAGCAAATTATCAAAAAAAAATATTAAAAATATGAGTGCACCAGATATTGAAGTCCTTGATCCAACAAAAATAAAAATTTGAATTTCTATATATACAAAAAATTTACGCGTTATACGGTCATGCTATGTCTGAATTGTAATTGGTTTGACTTTGAAATTTGATTGAAGAAAAAATATTCAATAAAAAATATCTAACCAAGTGGAAGCACTAGATATCTGAGTTACAAATCTAAATTCCAAAGAATTAGAATTTTATCCTTCATGGAAAAAATGTTATGCGTTATACGATGTGCGTCACTTTTTAAATATGTTTTCTGAAAAAAACTAGTTTTCATGAGAGATGAAAAAAAAAGTGAATCTAATTCCAAAAATTTTGAAAAAAATATTTTTAGAATCTACAGACAAAATGTGACAAGACTCTAGTTTGCATCATCTTCAAATTCCTCACGGTTTAGCCGCTATAGGTGCCTGAATGTGAAGATTTAGTTTAAAAAATAATTTCAGTGTCTAGTTTGGCCAAAAGTTGTGAACCACTATTGTGGGATCACCCATATATATAATATTTAAATATTATACATAATAATATAATATATTATATATTATACATAATAATATAATATATTATATATTATACATAATTTTGTAAGAGATTATCATAAATTGTATATTATATATTAAAATAAACTATAAACTATTTATTGCATTTTTTAAATCATATATTATAAACTATATTACATTTTAAAAAATCATATATAAAATATATCGGATATCCGATTCAAATCTTGCTGCCTAGGGGTTAGCCTCGGGCTTGCTTTGAAATTTGGCTAGGGCATGCCAATCTAAGAAGTCAACGCAAAAAACGTGTTTAATAGCTTACCTTGCTTTTCTAGACTTCGCCCATGTGGCTAACGACTTTTTTTTACTCAAAATTGATGAAACGAAAAGGGTTTGTAAAGGAGATTCTTAGTTTTCCACCAATATAAATTATGCTTTACTTTGAATTTAATAAATAATTATTATTCATTTTCTATTTGAATTATGACTAAAGTCCTGATTGATAGGTTAATTGAAAAACATCTATAGCTTTAAAATGGTATCACATTGTTTGAATCCAAAACATGCATCACATTCTATGCTTTGCATACTATAGGATTAAAAAAAAATGAATTTCATGAAGTTTTGACCAAGTTAAGGTGGTCAGACATATGAGTTTTTTATATTTTTTAAAAGTTGTAATAAAAAATTCATAATTAATTATTTACTTGGAAAAAAAATACAAAAAAATATTCATCACATTGGGACATGAGTCCTCTACTTATATCTATTATCTTATTAAAAAATATTATCATTTTATTGTGGTTAGGGTGGTCAGAGAAACACCTACTTATTTTTTCCCTGAAATTTAAGTACTATTGCATTGAAATTTCAAAATTTCACCAAATAGATTTTTTTTAAAATAAACCTAGTAGTTTAGAAACTATATTCAATTTGCTACAGATTCTATTCTTACATATTTTTGAAATAATATAGATAACTTATTCAAATTTTTATGTCAAGTTCCTAACTCTGATTTTCTAAATTTTCCTCGCCACTTAAGTGCTTGATTTTTCCATGATGATCCTACACATACCCTAGAGAGAGAGGTGAGAGAGAGAAATAGAGATAGAGGTAAGTAAGGAGAGGGAGGGAGACATAAAGATAAGTAGATAGGGGAGGAGAGAGGGAAGAAGAGGTAGGGAGGAAGGGAGAGAGAGGTGAGATAGAGAGAATGAAAGTAAAGAGGGAAGGGGGAGAGAGAGTGGTGATAGAGAGAAGTAGAGACGTAAGGAGGAAGGTAGAGAGATTGAGAGAGGGAAAGAGAGAGGGAGAGAGAAAGAGGTATATAGGGGTAGGTTAGATAGAGAGATATAGAGTGAAGTTTGGTTGAAGAGAGAGGAGGGAGAGATAGGTAAAGATGGATAGTTGAGATAGATAGGAGAGAGAGAGATAAGTAGAGAGAGAGCGAGGAGAGATAGAAAGAGGGAGGGGGAGACATGAGAGACAAAAAGAGGGGGGGGAGGGAGAGAGAGAGAGAGTAGAGAGGGTGGAGAGAGATAGAGAGGTGATAGAGAGAGTAAAGAGGGAAAGAAGGTGGAGATATTGAGAGACAGGAGGCAAGGAGGGAGAGAGAAATAGGTATAGAGGGATAGCTAGGTAGAGAGAAGTAGATATGAAAGGAGAGATAGAGGGAGAGGTAGGGATGGAGAGAGAGGTGAGACAAAAACATTTTTCCTAAGTTTTCATTTATTCTTTTATTTTATAGATTCTTTCTCTTTCTCCTATTTCTTAAGTTTTCTTTTTTCATGTTCTTTCTCTCCTTTTTATGTTTTTATGTTTTCTCTCCTTTTGGATATTATTTATTTTTATTTTTCTTTCTTGAACTTTGTGCTTCCTTCGCCTTCCTCCCCCCTCTCTCTTTTTATCTAATGTTAGTTTGCAATCAACCATTTTTTCTCCTCTTTCTCTCTACCATCCCGATGATGGATCATGGAGTGTGATTTGAAAAGTTGATGTGAAAAACTCCAACATAATCTAATCCAGGAACATCTTTGAACTATTCTAGGATTTTGTTAAATAATTTTTAAATTAAAAGATTCTTTCTATTGGTTTATCAGGGAAAAGGATGGAACATGGTAGTTCAAACAAAGTGATTTCCTAAGACATGAGTAGAAAACTCAGTAGAACTCAAAGATCTAGTAGAATATTGCTCACATGAATTAATTTAAAGAAAAAAAAATGCATCTCAATAATGTTTGTTAAATTTTCATAGCTTTGAGTTATTTACATAGATATGAGAAATACAAATTTTCCTTTTGGTAAACATGATGAGGAAGAAACACAAACCAATCTATCTCTAGGCATATTTGATGCCTTTTAAGATTCAAGAATGCTTAGTTTACATTCAATATAGAAAACCTCTACACTTCAAGACTATTTTCTTTTGTTTCTAGCTACAAGCCCTCTTCTTCATACCTGTCTCTCGTATGCCCAATCCATTATGCAAGTTAGTTAACATCAAGGTTTATAAGCATTTATGGACTAGGATTTTGAGTGCAAGTTGTTCCTATTACTTGTACAAATTGTTTCAACGTGTTGACATTCTCATTCTTATAGATAGATATGAATATTGCACAACTAGAGAATTTGTTAGTTGAAGGTTTACTTTTGTTGTAGAAGCAAAGATAAAGTAACATTTTATCATTTTTCTAATGAAAGATCATCACATAGTCTTGACAATCCATTTCTCATTTTGGAGGTGATACAAATATTTGAAGGATTAATGTATCATAATGCTTTAATGTTTAGTAGTGGCTATAATATTTTATTTCTTTATTTATTTTTAACTAAATTATTTTGTATATTGTAGTCCTAGTCTGAAAGGTTTTTACATGTCCCAAAGCCTCAAATTATAAATCTTTCCTTTTAAAAAACAAAGATGTATTTGGTTTCAAATTACAAGTTAAATAAATGAATTTAGTATAATGCTTAAGAAATACAAAATTTCATATTCAAACTTTTAAAAAATATAAGAAAATTTCTAAGCACACAAACGAATTTTAGCTTTTCACAATTTCACATAGTTCATAGAGGCTTTAAATAGCAGACATACTTATCAAACCACTAAAGAACAATTTTTTTGAATATTTTACATGAGGATATAATGTACATTATAGATTGTTAGTTAATTTAACACAAATTTTGTACTATAAATGATCATTTTGAAGGATCCCATGGTAAAATTTTACCAAGTATAGGGAAAAATCTTAGCATTTTACGATCTAGATATTAGAATGGAAACTTGTTTAAAATTGTAACTAAGAAATAAGAAAACATCTAAAGACCCAATTAATAATTCTTCCCTTATGGCAATAGTCTAGTAGTCTTATGTTCTGGGAAATATTTCTAACTGAACTTATAACTTTTCCCTATACTTTGTACTTAAGCAGGACCAAGCCTGAAATATGTAGAGAAGTTTAACCTTATTGCTTGCATGAGACCTTCAGGAAAAATACTAGCAGTAGTGTCTCAACCATAGAGAAGGTTCACACTTTAGGACATGTTTTTTTTATGAAGGATTATACAATTTTTTATAACAAATTTTCCTAGACATTGCAATCTTTTCCTATTTGCAGAATTATAACACGTAGTTTGATAATCCACAATTTCAAGAAATAACCTAAAAAATACATAAAGAAAAGGCTCGTTAGATCAAGGGTAAACATTTTCATAGGATGAGACTCTATCTTAAATTATTTAGGATAGTAATCCCCCATTTACAATTACAGACAATAAATTTGTTTCACAAATGACAAAATCCCATAATTCAGAAGTACAGGTTGGTCATAGCATAATAACCCGTTTGTAAGAAACCTCAAATTCTAAGTAAGGTGGAATTTATTTTATAAAAAATATCCCTATCAATTCACATAAGAAAATACTTTCTTGTTGTTCTCAAAATTTGAAATTCATTGATAAACTAATTGTGGTGCAAATAGAAACCAAAATTTCAATCCTATGGAAAAAATCATACGAAATCTTTTATGTACAACTCTTGTGCTAGGGAACAGAAGAAAGATATAAAAAAATAGCATTGGTAGAAGATAGATTCATCAGAAGCCCTTAAAATAATCAAAATTAACATACGTTGATATTCGTCTTCTTCAATATGAATTATCTGTTGCAAACTCTTCATACTGTACTACTTGGCCCTACAATTTGTACCATATTTCATATCATTTATTCTAATGAAAATGTAGAATTAATATAAAACCATAATGATTCCTACAACACATCATATAAAACAATAGAATAAGTTGAAAAATTGATATTACTATGCAAAAAGAATATTTAATAAATTTTTTGATATTACTAATTATTTATTTTAAAATAATTGTAGTAAAGAAATTTAATACCAAATAATATTAGCAATTAGATCTACTTTGTGAAAAGAAATACCAAATTGCACAAGATGAATTCTATGGTGTCTAAGAGTTCTTTTGTAGGGTAATTAATGAATGCAAGTATATTTATTCTTCCATTCCACTATATTTATAGAAAATTATTTGATTTTGAAATAGTTGCATGAAGATTTAAAGCATAAAGTAATGCAAGTGGAAAAAAAAGTTGTCATAAGTTAAGAATTAAAACATATTATCAAATTTTAAAATATTTTAATTAAGATTTAAACATATTATCCGATTTTAAAATATTTCAATTAAAATTTAAAACATAAAGCAATGCAAGAGGAAAAAGAAAGTTGCCATCAAGTTAAGATTTAAAACTTAAAGAAATGCAAGTGGCAAAAAGAAAATTTCCATCGAATTGGCAAATGAATATTTAAAACTTAAAGAAATGCAAGTGGCAAAAAGAAAATTTCCATCAAATTGGCAAATGAATATTTATTTATTTTTTACCATTTAACGAAAGATAAAGCCACCTATGTACCATTTAATGATTGATGAAAGTTATTTTTTTTCGACGACTCAAGAGTGGTTTGAAAAATTATAACATGTAGGACAATAATCCCCCATTTACAATTAAAAATCCCATAATTGGGCACTACAAGTTGGTCATAGCATAATAACCTGTTTGTGAAAAACCTCAAATTCCGAATAAGGTGGAATTTTATTTTATAGAAAATTATCCCTATCAACTCACATAAGAAAAGACTTGCTTCTTGTTCCCAAAATTTGAAATTCATTGATAAACTAATTATGGTGTAGATAAAAACCAGAATTTCAAGCCTATGGAAAAAAGCATACAAAATCTTTTATGTACAACTCCCGTGCTAGGGAATAACAGAAAGATATGAAGAAAATAACATTGGTAGAAGATAGATTCATGACGAAGATATATCATTAATATAAAACCATAAAGATTCCTACAACACAATATAAAACAATAGAACGGGTTGAAAAATTGATATTACTATGCAAAAAGAATATTTAATAGAAATTTTGATATTACTAATTATTTATTTTGAAAGAATTGCAGTAAAGAAATTTAATACCAAAGAATATTAGCAGTTAGATCTACTTTGTGAAAAAAAAAATGTTATTACTATGCAAGAATTGAGTAAATAAATTTAATACCAAAGAATATTAGTAATTAGATCTACTTTGTGAAAAGAAATACTAGATTGCACAAGATGAATTTTGTGGTGTTAACAATTAGATCTACTTTGTGAAAAGAAATACAAATTGCACAAGATGAATGTTGATTTTGAAATAGTTGCATGTAGATTTCAAACATAAAGCAATGCAAGTAGAAAAGGAAGTTGCCATCAAGTTAAGATTTAAAACATATTATCAAATTTTTAAATATTTTAATTAAGATTTAAGCATATTATCTGATTTTGAAATATTTGAATTAAGATTTAAAACTTATAGCAATACAAGTAGAAAAAGAAAGTTGTCATCAAGTTAAGACTTAAAACATATTAGCTAATTTTAAAATATTTGAATTAAAATATAAATATATTATTTAATTTTAAAATATTTGAATTAAAATTTAAATATATTATTTAATTTTAAAATATTTGAATTAAGATTTAAAACTTAAAGCAATGCAAGTGGAAAAAGAAAGTTTCCATTCAATTGGCAAATGAATATTTATTTATCTTTTACCATTTAACAACAGATGAACGTTATAACAGCAGATGGAAGTTATTTTCCCATGACTCAAGAGTGATTTACATGCGTGAGACTTGTTTCAGACTCAAATCTCACGTAGTCTATTGACTAAATATAAAGTAATATTAAAATTAAATAAATAGAATGTGGAATGCAATGAATCTAGATTTTCTCCCTCCTCTCAAAGCTAATTTAAAGAGCGAATAGAAAGTAGAGATAAACTGAGAAATGGAGGAAGATTTCAAATAGGCATGAAGAGAATTAACACTATGGGCATGAAGGTCCTTTTTCTGGTCTTAAAATTATAACTCAACGTTAAAACAGATAAAGTAAAAGTGTTCAGCAAAACGAACAATTTTTTCAAGGATTTCAAAATAAACAAAGAATCCTACATATTTACACTTCTTATCCTGAGCGGCCACCTGCATACTTCAATATCACCAAGAAAAGCTTAAAAATATGTCTCTAGTCTGTTAGTCACTGTGCTTCGAAGGAGATTATTCCTCATAATTTCTAGTGCTGTTGCCACCTCTTGCGCTGTGGGCCGTTGCAAAGGTGATTCATTTGAACAAACCAAGCCCATGTGTATGAATGGAATAAGAACCATATTTATCTCATATTCCTCTAAATCTCTCATCACTTTCTGGTCAATGATCACCTGTACTCTATCAGGAAAATGCATGCTGACCCACTTATGGAGGTTGAATTCTCCCATAAACATGTCGTCAGTTGGACTCTTTCTGGTTATCATCTCTAACAGCACAATACCATAGCTGTAAATATCACCCTTTGTCGAAATCTTCCCACTCACGCCATACTCTGCATCGAACAAACAAACAAAGAGTTTTCCTGTCAGATCGGATCATATACATGGCAATACGAGCAGATAATCATTTAGCACATCAGTACCTGGTGGAATGTAGCCGATGGATCCTTTGAGAGAAAGAATTGAAGTCAATGATTCTAAGGACTCTGGCTCACAAATCAATTGAGCGATGCCAAAATCGGCTACATGGGCTGTCAAATCCTCATCCAGGAGAATATTGCTAGGCTTTATATCACAGTGTACAACTTGCACTGAACAATCATGATGTAGATATTCCAATCCATGGGCTACATCTAATGCTATGTTTACTATGTCTCTCAGGTCCAGCAAACAACTATCTGAAAACAATAGTTTCCCCAAATTTCCTCTAGACATGAGTTGGAGAACTAACACTTTATTTTCAGTTTCTGAACAAAAGGTTATGAGGTTAACTAGATTCCTGTGCCTAGAGTTTCCCAGAACTTTGCACTCTGCAATAAAACTCTTCCAGGCCCTTTCGTTTTGCATGTTGAGGACCTTGAAAGCAGCGACTGTACCATCATTTAAAATACCTTTATAAACAGAGCCAAAGCTACCAGTACCTAACAAGTTCTGCCCATCAAATCCATTAGTTGCTTTAATGATTTCTTGATACGAAATTCCCCTGTGAGCAATGAGATTTATATTTGGAAGATCTGTAGAGTCGCCATGACTCATCCTCTGAATACGCAAGTAATGTCTCCTGCAAATTAATCCCCCTATTAGCAAACACATTACAAAGGCAACTGCTCCCGCTGCCAATGCAATTGTTCGAACTTTACTTCTAGGGTTTTCACCTAAAGTAATGACAATTGGACACGAGCGAAGATGTATCCATTCTCCACAAAGAAAGGAATTTCCTATAAATGATGCTGCTGTGAAATTTTGGAAGGCACCTTCTTGTGGGATTTCTCCACTCAAGTTGTTGAATGACAAGTTCATATACTCCAACATCTTCAGATTTCTTAAAGACACAGGTAATGGTCCTGACAGGTTGTTATAAGACAGGTCCATATCCACTAGGTTATTTAAGTCACCAAGAGAATTTGGAATTTGGCCTTGTAATTTGTTTGAGGAAAGATTTAGATGCTGGAGGTTTGAACAGCTTCCCAGTGTGGCTGGAATTTGACCTTCCAACCTATTTGCAGAGACATCTATACCTTGGACATTCACCATCCTTCCAATTTCCAGAGGCAATTGTCCTTCTAATGAGTTCCCTGACAAGTTGAAATAAAACTGTAAATTGGGAAGAGAGGCCACTTCAGGGGGTAGTTGTCCAGTGAATAGATTGTTGGAAAGGTCCAGCAGCTCCAATTTATAGCATTGCCCCAAACTAGCTGGTATCCTCCCTGACAGTTGGTTGTGATGAAGCATAAGGTGTCTGAGTTGTTGAAGTCGAGCAATGGTGTCAGGGATGTCTCCAGAAAGCATGTTATGGCTCACTGATAGCTCCCCAAGCTCTGCTATTTCACCAATCTCACTAGGTATGCTTCCTTCTAGCATGTTGTTGTCCAGCCATAATCTTTGCAACTTTTCAAGATTCCCCAACGAGGACGGGATCTGGCCCGTAAACAGATTAGAAGAAAAATCAATCTGAGTCAAATTGGTTAGGTTGGCAATCTGTGAAGGTATAAATCCTGTAATATTATTTCCATTTAGTAAAAGCACAGACAGATTTGTGGGGAGTTGTTCTGGGATGTGTCCTGTCAAATAATTGTCATGGAAACGCAATTCATTCAATTGGGTGCAGTTGGACAGAGCTAACAGAATGGGGATTGTGGTAGAGCTGCCACTAACAAGTTGATTAGAAGATAAACTCAGAAATTCAAGGTGGGAAAGCTTGCTGAACTCCAATGGCACAACCCCTGTCAGGTGATTTAACTCTATGTCCAGATTAACCATTTGGGAGCAATTGACAAGCGATGTTGGAATAGCACCTTTGAGGTTATTACCCCATAGATAAAGTATCTGCAACTGAGCCAACTTCCCCAACTCAGATGGGATCTCACCATTCAAGTTGTTGCTGTGGAGATCTAATTCAGTGAGGGCTGATACGTTTGAAAGGGAAGATGGAACAGGGCCTGATAAATTATTTTCAAATAAGTAGAGCGACTGCAATCCATTTAGCTGTCCTAATTCTTGGGGAATTACGCCTTGGAGATGGTTAGTTTCCAGAAACAGCCTATATAGAGAAGAAAGGTTTGCTAAAGATGACGGAATGGTACCTGTGAGGTTGTTAGCTCCCAACATAAGAACTTGAAGTTTTGTGAGGCTACTCATCTGTGGTGGAATGCTTCCTGTCAAATGATTATCCGCTAGAGACAACTGTATTAACTCCTGGCAAGCAGAGAGATTCAATGGAATTGGACCTTGAAGTTTATTGAGTGATAGATATAGTTGTTGTAGGCGCTGTAGTCTCCCTAATTCCTGTGGAATTTCTCCACTGAGGCTGTTATTATAGAGATAGAGTTCTTTTAAAAAGGAGAGGTTTCCAATTGCAGGGGAAACAGAGCCCTCTAATTGGAAGCTCTCAAGACTGAGCGACTCTACTCTCTGGTCTGCTGCATCACAACCAACTCCTGTCCAATTGCAGACGGGAATACTGGGGACCCAATTCGCAAAAACATTCAGAGGATCCAAGGTGATTGAATTCTTGATTGCAATGAGACTTTGTTGATCAGAGTTTGATTGGGCAGCAATTTTGGTAGGAGTGGAAAGGAAGAGAAACAGAAAAAGATGACACCACAACACTAACAAACAATTCATCTTTGCAACCTAGGAATGATACGAAAGAACACATAGGGAATGGAACACGAAAGTTAATAACAAGTTTCGCATTATCCTGTTCTGCTATACCAACAGCTCTTACCTGTAACATATTAGTTCTGCCCCTCCCCAACTGCAGTGGATGAACTTTTTTAAGTATTTAAATCAAAATCAAGTCCAAGTAATATATGCTGTGGATTAACACTAGATCGCCGGCTTGAAAACATTAATATATTTCACGGTCGTCATATTTACTGAAAAAAATACACTGTCACGTTCGATGGGAGATTTGAAAACAGACGCTTATATTTGAAGAAATCATTTTTTTTTGGAAAAATTCTGTGGTTAAGCGTGTTTGAGCTGTAGTAGTACTGGGATGGGTGACCTCTCGGGAAGGCCTAGTGCTCCACCTCTATGAGCATCACCTAGATGCAATGAGTGCTAAGTGGACCATTCACTATCATGAGAGATGGGTTCTTGTGAACCACCTCTATGAGCATCACCTAGATGCAATGAGTGCTAAGTGGACCATTCACTATCATGAGAGATGGGTTCTTGTGAATCACTACTCATGAAACATAGATCAATGAGTTTGACTTGTAAAAAACTACACGGTTGAATCTTATACCAATATCACAATTTGACACGTGGTGGAAAATACCTCCTACTTATCAATTGCTTTGTTATTTCATAAACCTTGGCTTAGGATGGAGTGGATTAATGATGGAGATGGTTTGCATCTGAAATTTATATTTCAACCTAGTAAACATTATTTTGTTCAATAATTTTAACTTTAGGACAGAGTTGACTAATGATGGAGATGGGTTGCACCTAAACCCTTATCTTTTAATATACTATTTATTGGTATTCCATAAATTATAAATTTAAGAGAGAGTTGACTAATAATGAAACAAGTGTCACATAGTGGCTAGTATTTGTCTTTGTAGTATTATAAGCATTTGTTGTCAATCAATAAGTAGGTAAAGAATTTGTTATCTAATTGATAGACAAGGTCGCATGACATAGTGATATAAAAGTAGTCGAGTAATAGTTATAAGATCAATAGACTCATGCAAGAAGATTTTATCCCAATGTTAATTGTTTGGTGAAGATTAGTCGTTAGGGATGACCTTGATCCCAAGTTTGATCCATAATAGGCACAACTATGGCTAGTAAAGTTGAAGTTGTGTTTGATCGTTAGGATACATAATTGACCAATTAGTTGATTTTAAGTTTAATAGAAAAATCTCTAAGAGTGTAGTTAAAGTCGAGTTTGTCAAAATAAGCATTATGTAACTTCAATACTTCTTTAATATAATGTATTCTGTAATTTAATATGTTAATTTAACTATATATATACTCATTAGAATACAATATAATATAAATACAATATTGAAAATTGTTGGACCAACAAAATCAAATCAATGTACATAAACTATTATAGATATATTAAATACAATCTTAAGTTTTTTTTTATTTACTTGAGCAATGATTATTCCATTTTACTTTTAACACTATTTAATTACCGATTTATTTTACTTATAGTATCTACTTTGAAGAATTATAAAATTTATTTTATATAATATTATTATAACTATCATATAAATACACAATGTAATTATATAAAAAAATTGTAGTGTGAGAATTTCAAGAGATTTAAAAGATGTTTCGCAAACTGTATGGAAATTTCAAGTAGCTATTATCACACAATAAGAAAACTACATGAAAATATCTAGTACCCCGATATTGAAAATACAAAATATATGATCTTTACAACATTAATGTATTCATTATCCATAAAAGATATTCCTCTTATCCTTGAAGCTACTTGTTGAGGTGCAAAATTCACCCACAACATGCAGGTAAGATAAAAGTAAAAGTATCTCACCTCTCCTGAAAGAGACAATCACTAATCAAATTGATCACCTCCCAAGGTCTTTGATGTTGGTTCACAATGTTGTTTCACGAAGTGGTCAATATGGTTGTAATATTCAAGGGGCCTGCTCGTTTTGAGCTTCTAGATTGTTGCAAGATCAAACATCTATCTAAACCTACTTTAACCAGGGGTTTTAAAGAAATAGAAAAAGATAGATCAAGGTTTTCAAACTGAAAAGAATGTTGATTCATTCAACTAATTAGACTTGTTACCTTCCAAGGAATTCCTATTTAACTAGAACTCTAGAATAAAATTAACCTGTAATTGATACAAAGTTTCAATTATTCACAATGCAAACTTTAATACTAGATTGCAAGTCATCATTCAAACAAAACATAAGATAAAATTTCATTCCTTGAAAGCTTTTCAAATCAAATGATTAACCCAAAATGAATACCATTCTAGAGCATAATATAAAGTAGGTTTAAGTCTGGCTACTCCTACTGTCAATGAAACAGATAAGCAACATTTATAAATCTGGAAAGATCACCAGTGTATAAAAACCCATGTATTCAAATTATCTCCATCTATGCTAAGAAAATCAGGAAGATAGATAATCTCCTCCTCCTACCGAACTACAAAAAAAATGTCTAACTTACTCCCGAAACCCTAACTTTCTTTTTCTATATTCCATCCTCTACCTTCTAAATCCTTCTTCACCCTTCTTCCTCTAACTCTTCTAACAATTGTGTAACCTATCTCTAACCCTTCTTCTTCGAATCCTAGGCCCAATCGAAAGCAAAACAAGAAAAGATGGCAACGCCTGCTGGGGATGAAACCCTTGGTTTTAACCATGAACACACAAGGAAAGCCATGAAATGCCCAAACACACAGGAATTCAAACTCCAAGCAAGACCATAATGTTTTAAAACACAACAAGATTGAACATCTCAACTCAAGAGAACACAAATGATAAAGAAAAATGGCATAAAGCTCCAAAAATTGACCAAACTCGGAAACCCGACGGCCAGATGGAAATTCGGAAAAATCCAACCTAGGCATAATTTTGCGAGGGCTAGAAATCTCCGAACTGCAGTGTAAAACAGGTCGAGCTGGACTTTGAGCGCAATCTGGAAAAATCCGGATGGGGCGGACAATCCTGAACTGGCTCAAAAACCCGAACATTAGCATTGTGACTGGAGTTTGAAATAAAACTGGGAAAATCCAAAAGGACCGAAAAATCCCGAACTAGGGTAAAAACTCGAACTTCACCCAAAACATAAGATTTTTAAAATGCAACTTGGGGAAAACACTTGGGAAAGCAAGATAAACATATTAAGCACATGCCAAGACAAAGCAAAACCTCAAAATTGAAGGGGGAAAAACACAAAGAGCAAAAGCAAAAGAGAGTCCCATTTTAATCAAATTTAAAATGGGGTGGTTATGCAAGGCATAACAATTGGTGACTTGGCTAGGAAAATGGTTTAACCATTTTCAGGAAACTGAGGGATTCAGTTACCCAGAACTCCTGGTTTATGAACATCACAATTCTAGTTAGGTCAATTTTAGTAAACAAGGTTGAGCTAGAATCTCAAATGTAAATCAACATTGGCTACCCCTGAATCTATGTGTGTGCTTGATGGTGCATCACCCTTTTACAAAGTTTTCCTCATCTTTTGAACAATTATGCATAGGATTTGAACTACATGAGTTGATTCCCTTTAATTGTTGTGCAATGATACCCTGGGCATTGCTCTACTACCATTCAAGTGTCCATAGCTCCGACAGAGATACCTCTAGTTTTCTCACAGCATTGCTCTACTGCCAGTCAGGCGTCCATAGCCTCGGTAGAGATACTGAAATCACCCATTTAGTATTGAGTTTTCTTTTCTTAGATAGTTCTCTTTTCTTTCTTTTTGAAGTTCCTTCTCAATATGTCAGATGTCCAACATCTGTACTGGGTTGAAAACTACTATGGACCTCATAACAACATCTAGGGAATCATATTTTTCACTCAAATCTTGCAACACCATCATCCTAAGACAAATATACCATTACAAAAGGAGATGTTTCTGGTGGTTTGTGACAAATTCAATCGTAGTTAGTGAAGATTTCTTACTTTACACCTTTTTCTCAATGACTTTCCACAACTCTCATTGACAATGGACATAAAACAATGAATTTAGAACAAAATCATCCAATTAGAAAACCTGAAAAATATCTAAACCAACCTCTCTCCTAGTAACCAAAGTATACTTCAAATAACAACCTTCTTAATTGAATAAAATGAAGGGCCCCACAAGAAAAAAACAAGGAAAAGACAAAACGAAGAGAACAACAAACTATTTACATATATACAACCCAACAAAATACAAGACATTTTACGACCCAAAATAATGTTTGAGAAACTGTCCATTGACAGGCAATGTAACAGGTTCTCCTATTAAACTACTCAGTCGGAAAGCATTTTCTCCTAGGATTTCAACAATTTGATAGGGACGCAACCAGAGCTTATCAAAATTTTGGTGGTCACCCTTCTTTTCATTGGCTTTATCCCACAGTAAGACGAGGTCTAATATCCTAAAAGCCTTGATTTGGCTCTTTTTTCAAACCAATGTTTGACAACAGCCTGGTGCCTAAAGAATTGTTGCAAAGCAGCATCTCTCTACTCTTCTAATTTCAGCATGCTAGCTAACCTTACTTCAATCCTATCATCACTAGAATAAAATTCTTGCATAAATTTCAGGACAGGTATTTGCAAGTGAATAGGGAACACAGGTTCTTGGCCATACACTAGCTTAAACAATGAAGTCTTCAATGCAGCCTTGATCCTAGTCCTATCTGCCCATAACACAAATCTTAACTGGGTATGCCAGTCTCTAGGATTGTTCTCTAACAGTTTTTGGATTACTCCTAGGAGATTCTTATTAGTTGATTTTGCAACTTCATTTCCTTGTAGATAATAGTTTGAAGAATACTTTAAAAAACTCTTATGATCATAAGCCCATGAAATGAACTCAATGGAAGCAAAGGCTGGGCCATTGTCACATACCGGTGCAAAGGGTACTCCAAACCTAGCTGTGATGCATTTAGTGAGGAACTTGATTACTACCTCTATTGTGCTATTCTTGCAAGGTATAACTTTTTTCCATCTCGTGCAGTAGTCCATGGTAGTCAAAATGAATTTATGTCCTATAGAAGAATTTGGGTTAATTACCCCAATAAAATCAAGTACCCATTGGGAAAATGGCCTTGCCTCATAAACAGGTTGCAATGGCATGGTTGGATGACACTCTCTTGATGCAAAGGTTTGACATATATGACATGTCCTTACATGCTGGTGGGCATCCTTAAACACACATGGCCAATAATAACCAGATATGAGGATCTGATGTGCTAAAGAATCTGCAGAACCATGACCCGTGCCATGTTTCCCATGAAATTCAACAATTGCGTGCTTAGCTTCTTATTGATCAAGGCATTGTAGATAAACCCCTTCAAAATTATTTCTATATAACAATCCTCCTTTGAGCATTTAATGGGAGCTTTTCATTCTCAGTGCTCTCCTCTGAGTTGTATTTATTCCCTCTGGGCACCGATTATTGAGTATGAAATAAATAATATCGGCATATCAAGGGTCATTAGAAAAGGACTATGTTGTGTACTGCTGACAAGTAATGTTCTTACCAGCTTCTTCCATTGCTTTAGACAGGCCTTGACCTCAGACAAGTTTCATAAGGTGAATCTCTAGATCGAAATCCTACAAAATAGCCATCCATTTCTCCCTTCATTCTCCCAACTCACTTTGCATAAGTAGAGACTTCACAGCAACATCAAGAACCAAATCAATGATCTGACTTCGAACGATACAATTCCTGAACTTCTTGACATCTCTAACCAATGCAAAATCTTGTTTCTCAAGAGGTGGGTACTTGACTTTAGCTTTCTTAAATGGAGAGCTCATGAAGGCAATTGGCCTTTCATCCCCCTCCTCTCTTCGTTGTGTTAGGAAAACTGCACATGATTGTTCAGAAGCAAAAGAATAAATATAAAATGGCTTCAAGTAGTTAGGACTGGTGAGGACTGGCGCCTCCGAAATGGATTGTTTAACCTGAGAAAATGTAGCCTTTGCCTCATTACTCCATTCTATTCTAGCATCTTTCTTCATCATTTCGTTCAAAGGCTTAACAATTTCTACAAAACTTGTGGTAAATTTCCTCACAAAGTTGATCTTTCCAAAGAAAGATCTCATCTCCTTCTTACTTCCTGGCATGCTTAACTTCAGAATAGACTCAACTCAGTCTGGGTCTATCGATATCCCTCTTTCCAAGATTATGTGTCCCAAAAGTTTCCCTTCAGAAACCCCAAACACACACTTTTTAGGATTCAGAGAAACACCATATTAGATACACCTTTCAAGAACTTTAGCCAAGTTTACAGCATGGTTTAGTCTATCTTTAGAGAATACTATCAATTCATCAATATAAATGATGATGCACTTACCAATCAAATCTTTGAACGCTACGTCCATTGCACGCTGAAAGGTTGCTCTAGTGTTTATCAAACCAAATGCCATCCTCCTATAAGCAAATGTTCCCCACTTAGTAGTGAAGGTTGTCTTTATTCTGTCTTCATAATTAATGATCACTTGATTGTACCCAAAATAACCATCCAGGAATGACATCATTTGAGACCCATTGACAGTTTGCAAGACTTCATCTAGAGAAGGGAGTGGGTAGTTGTCTTTTTCCGAAGCTTTATTCAGATTCTTGAAATCTACACATATCCTAATCTCCCCATTCTTTTTACAAACTGGAACCAAGTTAGCCACCCATGTTGAATGTCATACAAGGAAGATTATTCTTGCATAAAGCAATTTCTGAACTTCCTTAAAGATCAGTGGTTCAATCATGGTGTTGATAGGATGTTGTTTCTACCAAAATGGTCTAGCTTCAGGCTTCAAAGGAATAGTATGAGTTATCACAGAAGTATCAAATGTTTTTAGATCTTCATACCCCCAAGCTATTGCAGCAATATCTTTCTTTAGTGCCCTCAATATATCTTCTCTAATTGTTTTAGGGCAGGCTTTCCCTATGTAAACATTCCTTTCAGGGCCAGAGTTAGCTAAATTAATAGTTTCATATTCACCTCCCTTATCTTTGGTTGATACATTTTCTCGAGCCCTTGGATCTAAATCAAAAATTATTTCTAAGGCCACCATTCCCTTGGGAATGCTATTACCTTTTAAATTGAGGACACCTTTTGTATCAAAATCTTCAGGGTTCTAGTCTCCTTGATCTTTGTTAGAATCATCGATGATCTGTCCTTTGAAAACATCTGAGCTTGCTAGAAAAGCAAGGATATGTTGATCATCATCAAAGACTTGAAAGTTCCTGACATTATTAGGGATAGCCGGGGTGGATATCAATTCTACTGAGAATCTCTTGAGCTTGGAGCCTTGCATGGGCTCTAGGGTACTTGCAGCAACAAGTAATGAATTAGCTATTTGATTCTCCTCTCTATGGCTTAAACTAATCCCAAAAGCATCAAAGTCTTCAATCAGGTTCCACACCCGATTTCTATAAGTTGCCAGCCTTTAATTGTGACATGTGTACTGGCTGCGTACTTGCTTGATAATCACTTTTGAATTTCCTTTAACCATCAAGGCAGTAACTTTCTTCTGATGTACGAACATCAGTCCCTGAGCTAATGCTTCATATTCTACTATATTCTTAGTGCATCCAAATTGTAACCTATAAGAAGCAAATTTTTTTTTCCCTTTTGGGTTGGTTAACTCAATTCCAACACCACACCATGTTTTAGATTTGGATCCATCAAACGTGAGGGTCCATAGCTGATTATGAGCTGGGGTTTATCTCTTTGAGCTTGTTGTGGGTGCTTGGATAAGATGAACCATAATTGGGGCCACTTGGTCTTTTGCATCAAATATTGGGGATGGGTGCTCAATAGGTTTATCAAGTGCAATATCCAATTCCTGCTAAGATATATCATGTAATCCTAGGATATCTTTCTAACAATTATCTATATCTTTGATTAACCCCTTGGGTTTTCGTATACTTGTGAGTGTAGGGGTATCAAACAAACCCTGGGGTTGTTCAACATAACTATGTTGGTCCGGTGTTATGACCGAGGTAAGTTCAGTTTGAGGAGGGACTTCCTCTAAAGGTATATTATCCCTAGTTAACATTATTGCATTTTTGGCTTCAAATGAGAAGTGATCTGAAATGGTCTCAAGGTGACTTGGGCTAGTTTCTTCAGTTTGGAAAACATGATTTAGAACACTGATGCAGTGTGGGAAGGTCAATTCTGAATGATTTTGGTAGTGTACCCTGCACCAATTTGGGAGCAAAAGACTCCACAAATTGATATCTTCCCCTAAGACCAGCTGATCTTATTGCAGCTTCCTGATCGATACCTGCTAGTTTACAGTAACCATGGGATCAGGGAATTCTTATATTGACAAATCATTAGAATCAAGAACCGAAAGAGTCATAATTTCCTCTCTTATAAACCCCTATCTCGGTTTCAAAATAAGCTACCTCGTTGGGACAGTCATACTCAGTGATGATATGTTTGAGGTGAGGTTCAATCTCAATCCTAATCTGCATAGGAATTCCCCTCCATGGTAGCCACATATGTGAAAATTTGAGGGAGATATATCCCCCTATACTCTTCATTAAATCTCTGCTCAAAAGCATACTGTAAGTCTCAAGAATGTTTGCTACCTGAATATCCATATTGGTTTGAATCCTAGGATCATACCCTACTTGTACATTTATATTTCTCAATTCTCCAACTATATTAACCTTTGTTTTATCAAGTTGGATGACCTTCTTGTTTGTTTGGATAGGATTCAATCCCAATTTCTTGCATACAAAAAATGGCAAAACATTGCTGAAAGCCCCTAAATCTAGCAAACAATTGTGCAGATTCTTCTCACAGATTCTCAAACTTAAAATAAATGGTGGGGTCCCTACCTTGTTTTTGAACAAAGTTGTGTTCATGTCTGCAGTGGTTGCCACCTTGGTTTTCCCTTTTGATTTATCAGCTTCTTCCAAAGCTTTCAGCACTATATCTCATTGGGAAGGGCACCATTTTAGGATGTCAAAGTATGATAAAGAGGTTTTTTGTTTCTGCATCTCAGAAATAATATCAAATTTTGTGTTCTAACTTGCATTATATTTGAAAACACCAGATGAATTACCTTTGCTAGGGAAGTCAGGCGGGCCCTTCGGTGGAGGAGGGTTGTTATTAGCACTCTGATTTAGAGGCACCATGTGGTTAGGTGGTGCTGATGTAGTGAACAAATCCTTATTCTGCTTTCTTAGGAAGTGTCCTCCCTTTGTATGAAAGGCTTGGGCATCATACACATCTTCCTCTGGTTCATTCTCATTCTACATTGGGAATGAAGGATCTTCTTCAAAGAGCTCATAAGCCATTGTTGTATCCACTGAGCCACCTCCTTTATTTGAATTCCCTTGGAATGTTTGGGCATTTGCCCATGCCATCTTCACAACCTTCTCCATTTCAGTACAATTCACCTTGGAATGAGTTGCAGTATCATGCAGCCTACACCAATTAGTCATAAAATTGAGGTTAGCCATATTTTCAGTATGTGGCATGTCCTCATTAACTTGATAATTGTGAGAAACCCCACCATTATTTGGCCCTATGTTCCATTGTCTGTTGTTATTAGGTCTCTAGTTATATCCTCTATTTTGATTTTGATAGACTTGGTTAGGGAAGTTTTGTCCTTGATAATTCCTCTGGCTATGATTGTTGTTGTTATGATAATTAAATTGATTATTATTATTTTGATTAGGGTAATTACCTTGATTAGTATAATTACCTTGGTTCTGAGAGTGGTTCAGTTTAAGTTGAGCCATGTCATTTGTGACTTGAGATAGAGTTTTCTTTAGGGTCTCGACCTCGTTTGTGAGTTGAACTGTCCTTTCACTCTCAACATTCTTAGCAACAGGTGGTTGACCAACAGGATTTGGTATTCCATCTTGATTATGATGACCATGTGGATTGTGATGAGCTTGTGATTGTTGAGAGAAGTCAGGAGCTCCATTGGAAAAGAATGGAATAGGAGATTGAGTCTACAACTCAGACATAGATCCATAATGGGAAGGAGACATCCCTGGGATAGTATTGAATTAAGGGGTTGGATTAGGCATCTGATACCCCATAGAAGGAAAACCTCCTCCCAAGTTTCCTTGTCGAGAGCTAGTTTGTTGTTGTAGCTTGATGGCTAGATGATAAAATTTAGACAGAGAATCAATATCTACCAGCTGATAAGTCCTTTGTAGGAACAAGCCAAGCAAAGGGTCTATCACTCTAAAATATGCCTGAATAACACTATTCTCAGCAACTAGATAAGGGTCCTGCAATTTCCTATACATTCATTGAAACCTTGTATTAAACAAGGGAAGTGCTTCATGTGGCTCCTTCCTAATGGTAGCAAATTGATGGAACAAAATGGATGGATCTACATAAACTCTGAACTGATTGATGAAAGCATTCTCCAGATCTGGCTAGCTCATAATAGAACCTTGTGGAAGATTTAGGTACCAGTTGTACACCATATCCCCTAAGGAATAAGGGAACAACCTACAAACCACATCATGGTGAGCTATCTGGGCTCTTGTACAAGCATCCTTAAAAGCTCTTATGTGCTCCTAAGCACTCCTTGATTCACCATGAATGTATTTGGGACAAAATCTCTCAGGATTCTTAGGAATATCATGAAAGCCTCCAGGAATAGTCCCCAATGGAGAGGGATTATTCACAAAAAATTCCATTGGTGGCGATGGTGGAGGTTGAGCCGCTGTTGGATGGGGTGAACTAGCTATAAAGGCAACTAAGGTGGATTTGGTGGTGGATTCAGGGGTATCAAATGGGGTATTGGTGAAAATCTTGGTGGAGTGAGTGGAGCTGACAAGGGTGGTAGAATGCTTGCCCTGTGAATCTTGTGTCTTGTTGGGGTCTCAAGTTCTATCAAAGGTGGTGGGTTTTCAGTTGATCGAAGAACTCTATGGGACCTCTCTGGTGAGAAAGACCCAATATTATTGAGTTTGTTCTTTTGGCCCTCCTTCTAGCACCAGTTCTTGTTGAGGTGCCAAGTTGACCCACAACATGTAGGCAAGATAAAAGTAAAAGTATCTCACCTCTCTTGAAAGAGACAATCAATAATCAAACCAATCACCTCCCAAGGTCTTTGATGTTGGTTCACAATGTTGTTGTTTCACGAAGTGGTCAATATGGTTGTAATATTCAAGGGGCCTGCTGGTTTTGAGATTTTGGATTGTTGCAAGATCAAACATCTATATAAACCTACTTTAACCAGGGTTTTTAAAGAAATAGAAAAAGATAGATCAAGGTGTTCAAATTGAAAATAGTGTTGATTCATTCAACTAATCAGACTTGTTACCTTCCAAGGAATTCCTAAACTAGAACTGTAGAATAAAATTACATTGTAATTGATACAAAATTTCAATTATTCACAGTACAAACTTTAACAGTAGTTTGCAAATCATCATTCAAACAAAACATAAGATAAAATTTCATTCCTTGAAAGCTTTTCAAATCAAATGATTAACCCAAAATGAATATCATTCTAGAGCATAATATAAAGTAGGTTTAAGTCTAGCTGCTTGTACTGTCAGTGAAATAGATAAGCAACATTTACAAATCTGGCAAGATCACCAGTGTACAAAAACCCATGTCTTCAAATTATCTCCATATATGGTAAGAAAATCAGGAAGATAGATCATCTCCTCCTCTTACCAAACTACAAAACAAACATCTAACTTACTCCTGAAACCCTAACTTGCTCTTTCTATATTCCATCCTCTACTTTCTGAATCCTTCTTCACCCTTCTTCCTCTAACTCTTCTAGCAACTCTCTAACCTATCTCTAACCCTTCTTCTTCGAATCCTAGGCCCAATCGAAAGAAAAACAAGACGAGATGGTGACACCCACTAGGGATAAAACCCTAGGTTTTAACCACGAATGCATAAGGCAAGCCATGAAATGCTCGAACACACAGGAATTCAAACTCCAAGCAAGACCATAACGTTTTAAAGAGTAACAAGATTGAAGATTTCAAATCAAGAGAACGCAAATGGTATAAAGCTCCAAAAATTGACCAAACTTGAAAACCCGACGGCCAGATGGAAATCCAGAAAAATATGACCCAAGCAGAATTTTGTAAAGGCTAGAAATCTCCAAATTGTAGTGTAAAACAGGCTGAGCCAGACTTCGAGTGCAATCCAAAAAATTCTGGACGTGGTGGACAATCCTTAACTGGCTCAAAAACCCGAACAACAATGTTGTGATCAGAGTTTGAAAGAAAATTGGGAAAATCCAGACAGACCGAAAAATCCTGAACCAGGGTAAAAACCTAGACTTCGCCCAAAACATAAGATTTTCAAAAGGTAACTTGGAGAAAACACTTGGGAAAGCAAGATAAACATATTAAGCACATGCCAAGGTAAAGAAAAACCTCAAAATCAAAGGGGGAAAAACACAAAGAGTGAAAGCAAAAGAGGGTCCCATTTTTATCAAATTTAAAATGGGGTGGTTATGCAAGGCATAACACTGCTATTATTTAATCTTATCCTACCCTATTGAGATAATAATTTTAACACCAACTTATAGAGAGTGAATGTGAGAATATGCAATAAGGGATAAATTATGCAAGAAACCATATCTTTTTTGGTGACAAGCCCTATTTGTTGTTACACAAGACATTGGAAAAGAAACTTTTTAAAAAAGTGATAGATCCTAAAAATATTTCCCAATTTTTTTTTATGAGTTCCAACAAAGTGAAATAAAATTCTATTTAATAATGATTTAAGCTCCAAAAAGTGTATGAACCATTTCTTAAAAATTTAATCAAAGAACAGAGAAAATACATCCATGACAAGTTCACTCATACTCAGTATTGAGCAAGAAGTTGAACACTACTTGAATTCTTCATTGATATCGCAAGTTCTAAAGTTGTCTTAAGACCATCTTGATTAGCTCCAAAGAATTTCAAGAATAAAAAGGGACAATGGATTGCATTTTTTAAGATCTGTTAGCAAAAGAAGTGTAATTCATGCCCAAAATCCCCAAAAAATGAACATCTCACAATTTTTTCTAAAATTAAAAAAAAAATAGAAGATAATCTACATAGAATAAATCCATCCACTGTAGTAGAGGGATAGGATACAAAAATATTTTCTAGTAGGCCACAACAATAAAAAGCTGTAAGCCATAAAAAGACAAGAATGAGCCTCTATTTTCAAATGAAATAAAGAATATTGTGCAACTAGTGACAAAGTAGAGGTGGTGCCATGAAGTGAGAATATAAATTCAAATAAAACCTATACCCATAACATACTTAATTTACAAATGGAAAATAAAGAATAGGCTACAATATTTATGAATTGAATGAGGTGGGAGATGAATGGGATGAAGTTGTACTTCATGAAAGGTGGGAAATAACAATTTGAATAATAAAAAGTGTAGATATAAGGGAAATGGAAGTACCTTTTAGACCATTAGAGGAGACATTGGTAAATGGAAAAACCATAAAAAAATACAGTCATTGTTGTGTAAACAAAAGCATAAACCCAAAACACTAATAATATTGCAACACAAGTTAGATGCAAAGAAATACAAAAGATAATTAAATGGAATCACAAAATAATAGAGAAGACATAGATTTACAAGGTAAAAAATTGACAATATGTCACAGAAACATCCAAAGGGAAAAGTATCAGTATTCTTATTGCTAAGAGAAATTGATTACAACTTTTAGACAATTGTTGCTCTTCAATACAATTCACTACAATAATCTGATTTAGCCTTCAAGGAAAGAAGATATAAATAATATCTTCAACCTCTGTTGCACACAGAAAAAACAAGTTTTATTTTTATTGCCTTGTTTTATTTGTTTTTAAATCTCTATCTTTTGTTTTAAATCTTTATATTTTCCAAAAGGATTCCAAAGATAAGATTTCCCAAAGATAAGACTTTTCTTTATTTCCCTTATCTTTCCAAAAGATAAAATCTGCTTTCTTTCTAAATTTTTGTCATAATCTAACAGTCATGATACGTGCAAATGGAAGGATAGGCTACAGTATAAAGAAAAATATAGAATGTTTGAAGATAAGAAAATGGAATGATGTGTAGATTGAAGTAGAGTTTTCCAATTAAGAAGAGGAACATAGATTGAAGTTTGTAGAGAGAGAGGTTGCTTCATGTAGTGTGACCATTTAACATTAAAAATAACTAAAATTCATTAGAGGAGAAAACAAAGGTGTAGGGAATGAAAGAGAAGAGCTTAGAGAAAAGCACCTAGATAGAGGCATTTAATTAGTTTTGTTACAGATTTTGGAGGAGAGGCTTCAAGGAAGAGTGCTAGAATAGAGGAAATATATAGATACAACTTAAATTGTAATAGTGTGATGTTGTTTCAACTTGTTGATGTAATTAATTTAATTGAATAAAATAAGAATATTTTTACAATCTTTGTTTGGATAATGTTTAATTTTGTGGGTAGAGAGTTTCCTGTGTGTTGTGTGATTTTGTCTGTGGAAGTGTATGTGTTTGGGAAAGAGTGAGTACCTCTTATGTCAAAAGGTATCAAATTCATAGGTTCTGAGTGTATAGATAGAGCATCGAACATGAGGCAACCTATGCTAGGACTGGTGGGTAGATAGAGGAAGCACAATGAAGAAGAAGATCTCATGTGAGGTTTTTTGCAAGTAGATATAAGCCCTAAGAAATTGAGATCTAGGGAGCCACAAATGGAGGTGTGATTGAAAATTGTAGAGAATGAGGTGAAAGTTGTGAAAGATTGAAGCAGTAAATGAGATGAGATACTCATGAGGAGAAGCCTGAGATATGGAAAGGCTCCAGAGAAAATATCAAAAGAGGAAGATTTTAACAATGATGCATAATATAAATGAAAGATTGAATAGAAAGGATATCAAGAATGAAGAGGTTGTAGTGAAGAAATTCCATGAGAAAGGCATGGAGAAAGAAGAAGAAAATAATGAACAAGAGGATGTAAATGTAGCAACAATGATGGTAGAAGAGAATGAAGATGCAGTAGTAGATGATCTGATTGCAACAATGGAATGTGAAGAGATTGTAAATGGTGAAGACAAGGATGACTTAATGTTGCATATTTCAGCAGTAAAAGAAGAGTGGTTTAGTAAGCTTACCGATGGATGATAGAAGATGATTTTTACATCAAAGGAAAAAGAGGTAATCTATAAACATTTTGATTTCATTTATGGTTATTCTTCCATAGTCAAAGTAGAAGAGGATGTTGTTGTAGAGGATAAAGTTATAGTTGTAGAGTTTTGTGTAGATGTTGCATGTTTATGTATAGAAATTGTAGAGGATGCTATAGGTAGAACTTGATGGAGGTGATTAGTTTGTGGTGGGTTGGATCCTATGAAAGAGGAGAGGAGAGTAGGGAGTATTTGGTAGAGGAGGATGGTATATGGTGGATGCAAGTTTGCAAGAGAAAGGAGGAAGAGGGTGCATATTTATTAGAGGAAGATGATGAATGTTCCAACTAGATGGTGGAAGATGAGGAAAAATAAATGAATGTGTGCAATTATCTTAATGATGGATTTCACTATAGGTTGGCTACAACCTGGAAGAGTAGTTTGATTACTCAACTAAACCTTTGTGAGCCTATGCTCACAAGCTTCCTACCCAACAAGTTTGATGCAAAATATCCTCAATGAACATATGATTAACATAAACCAAAAATAGGTTTCAAATTATTAAAATCATTTGGTAATTAATGGCGAAGGTTTCATGATTGTATCATGCATTGTTTGAGAGATATAAAAGCTTTCTATTTCTATCCTATTGGTTTACATAAATTTTAATATCTTGAAATTATTGAAGGTTGGAGAAAAATACTTCTACAATGGAACATGGGACATCAATCCAAACCTACTCGCCATTTTTTGTGAAAATTAGATAGCTTTGAATTTTTCACCTGTCGACACCCGAACCCCTCAATTGATGAATAAATCAACTTCAATAAAAATAGAAGGAAACAACAAGTAGCTGGTTTTATTATCATTAAAAATAAATCAAATCAAATTTTATTCTTAGAATGGTAATTCAATGGGAAGAGTTGTCAAGTGATGAGCCTGATTAATAGCTAGTTTTCTCTTTTTTAGTTCATATCTTTTAAACACTTTAAGCTGCTTATTTCATATACATTCCTAAACTTATATACCTTTTATATATTTCATGCCATCCAAACAAAACTTGGATGAGTGGAAATATGATTATGATATGACGATGTTTGCATGGATGAATGTGTGAATGTGTATGAAATTCAATGTGAATTTGTGTTTAATTCATGATTGATAATGGTATGTATGCTGTAGATGAAACTATCTCCTTGTAGCTAGAAGTATTGAAACCCACAACAATCTAAGCCCACAACCAAAGGATTCCAGGCCAATTGTAGGGGAGATTCCAAGGATGATGGAAACATGATAGTTGTAGAAATGATGGAAGTGATCATTGGAATAGTTAGTTGTGAGTCATTAGAGCATTCAATAAGATGATGGAGGAAATAAGTTTGTAGTAATTAGGAAAATGCCGTGAATTTTTGCATATTGCATCTTTTTCATGCTGTTAAAAAAGAGTTGCAAACCAATTTGTATTCTTCCATCTTTTTTAGTTTTAGTTTTAGTTGCAAAGACTTTGTCTCTCTCTATTTTGAGGGAGAGTGGACATCTTCACTTAATTCTATTTTCAGTCCTTATGCAAATAAACCTCCTCCTGAACCTATATAGTTGGATCGGTAGTTGAGGATAAAATCTAGTTGGAAGATATATCTTTTGATAATTATAGTTTTGTTACATAGACAATACTTCTTTGTTAGTTTTTTGTTATGCATTCATGAATGAGAAATCTATGAAGATTATTGCCAGATCGTAGAGTTCAATTATATGAAATAAAGATGTGTCAGTTTACTGTTATGATTAGTTCAATTAAGTAGTGCATATTTGGTTTCTCCTAAGGGTACAAAAACTTGAGCAAGGGCTACACAAGTTACTATTCACCCACCTTAATTTCTATTGTTGATTTAGATGTTTATATTATTGTATTCATTTTGATATATTCTTCATTACATGCATGAGAATGATATTTAGTCCCATGGTTTAAGTTCTATAATGCATCATTAAGTCATCCTCTAGAGTGAGACAAGTAGTTAGAAGAATCAAAAGTACTAGTGAAATTGCAGAGTTTAGGTTTAGGAGTGAATAGTTACAATGTTAAGCTGAAGGTACCTACAACATAAGTAGCAAATTAAGTTAATTCCCTTGTTTTGTAGTTTATGCTTTATTTTCATTTACTAGCCTTTATAATTTTTCTACTAGTGTATAAACCACCTATACTTGATGATATAGGTCATGTAGAGTCCATGAATGCACATATAGTGCCAACATCATCAAAAGATTACAAAGCCCTAGTTGATAATTTAATGGAGTCTTTTGTGAGGGTTTAGTGGACCGTTGAGTTAGGAACCCTTCCTTTGAATTGAATGTCTAACACCAATTTTATTGGATATTGGTGAGGCCTTACATTTTTGGTGTTGTTTCTGGGGATGTTGCTAAACTTAGGATTCTCTAGTGTTATTTCAATATTTCATAGTTAGAATTTTGTTTTCAGAATTAGGGTAATTAGGTTTTAGGTAACAATACAATTTTTTTTTACTAACAATGTGTAGGATTCATTGCTTGAAAGAGTCACAACTATTGCATGTGGAGGTAGTGAGACACTCTACGAAGATTTATCCCCTCAACACATGAATCTTTAGAGGATACTAGTGATCATAGTGAACAAAGCGAGGGTATTCCTAGAGAAGAATCATCTCTAACACCAATATCCATGTTAGATACAAAGCAGACTTGCCATACACATATCACTACCTTGGTTGATGCTACAATGGAAGACCCACTAGAGCATGCAACTTTTGAGTTCCCCATTGCTAACTAGGAAAGAAAAAATGTATTGAAGAACATACCTCCTTCAACATTACTTGTCTTCTATGGTTTGGTCACGAAGGATCTAGATACATTCATTTTTAAGTTTGATGTGCTATGTAGTTTATAAAAATGTATCCCTTTACATTTTCACACTTGTTTGCACCTTCCTTGCTAAAATTAGGCTTCTTTATGCCTTATTTGGTCCTATTTTGCATCCACAAGCCTTATTTAATGCATCTTTTTAAGGATAATCCTGACACATTTCAAGTGACTGATCATAATTTAATTATTTTGGTTAGTATGGACTGTATTTAGTGATTTAGGACTCATACTCCACCTTGGGTGTATGGGTCCCACCTAAGTTTCAAGGCCTAAACATAAATGTAGTATAAAACATAAATTTCTTGAAATTTGTGTCCTGAACCTAGCCTACTAGGACTCAAATGCCCCAATTGGCATATGAGTCTCACTTATCTTGGACCTAATTTTGAATTCAATTCTTGGTAGGATTTTATTCTCCTAGATCTAATTTTAGCTTGTAGTGTTGGAATTTTGGGAAATTTGGCATAAACAAGTATAAATTTATACAAGGTTATTTCACCTATTTTATCCTAGCAAGTTTACAAGTCATCTAGCAATTCAAGTATTCAATCATTATAGAGAATTTATGATCAAGAGAGTTTACAAGAGAATTCAAGAGTTTATTATCAAACATGTTTTAGCATTATTCAAGAATCAAGCATCATGTCAAAGTCACCATGCATCATGTTTGTTTTTGAGCTAACATTTGTGATGTAGGTATCTTATGATTCAAGAAAGTGTTCAAGTCAAGATCTCATATCAAAAAGAAAGATTCAAGATGCACCTTCATGCTATCCATTACATACAAAATTGCAACATTTTATTCTAGGGTTTGGTGATTTGCAACATCACATATTGTTCATTCATCATTCCTTCTTTCTATTTGATTTCATTTCAAGGTTTGATTACCAAAATAGGGTTTGACCAAGGAAAACCCCTATCTACTAACAAATTTTTTTTTTTCCCTTTCTTTGATGTGTGATTTACATATTTAATTTGGAGATCCATTGAAGAGAAAGATTGGAGAAAAGTTTTCAAGTTGTCAAAGTTGTCATCTACATTGCAAGATCACATAAAGTTACCTACAAGTTGCAATTCAATGTTTAAGACTTAGAGATTTGATAGGAGAGAAGCTATAGGAGAACATTAGAGGATATAAAAGTTTCAAGTCAACCCTAGTACTAGTACTAAATTTCCACTTGTGGCATATGAGTCCTAGTATACTAATTTTAAGGAATTTTTTGTAGATCCTGGTTTAGCAGTTCCAAATTTGAGTTTCAGCCCAAAACCTTAAACTTGGACTCAATCTCCCCTACTAGCGTATGAGTCCCAATTTGCATTAAAAATTATTATTTCAAGCATTTTAGACCTCAATTCAAGCCTTTTCAGTTTCTAGGTGCACCTCTATCCTTTCTCAGTTCATTCTTCTATTTTTCAATTTCATATCTTGAGTTGCATAGTTAGGTTAACATTTCATTACATTTATTTCTTTCCAAGCTATTGCTTGGTGTTGAACCCTATTTTAGTATTTAAGCATACCCTAGGACACCTTATTGGAGGTAACTTTCCCTCATTCCATCCCTAGATTGAGATCTCTAAGGTTTCCTTGAGTGAAAATTGAAGGAAATAGGTGGCAAGGTCCTAAACCCTAGTTCTATCTTCCAAAATATTAGAGACCCCCTTATTTTTTAGGTTTTAGCTATGTAAAAGTTATAATTATACTAAAAATACATATAAGCTCAAAGTTTTTCCAACAACCTTGAAGGATGCTTCTCTAAGATGCTTTATGAGTTTGGGAAGATATGTTGTTCCAAATTAGAATACCATGAAGACAAAGTTCTTGGAAAAGTAATAGGAATAATATAGAGGAACAAAAAGAAAGAGAGATGACATATTTAGGATATCACAAAAGGAGGATGAATCCATGGAAGACTAGATGGAAAGGTTTCAATTTTTCCTTAAGAAGTCCTACTAGAAAAAACTCTATGATGATTCTTTAAAGTTGATATTCTTATGGGGGATTAATGAGGATCGCATGGATGCACTTAACCTCATTGGGGCAGGATATATCTCTCATTGCACAATTTTAGGAGATTTGCAAGGCATGCATGAACTATTCAAGTTCTTTCACAAAGAAGGTTAGAGGAGACAAGACATCTTCCATCATCAAACCATCCAATAGAGTCTCTAGAGTTGAATTGAGCAATATTTTGTCAAATATTAAGGAGGATAGTATTATCTATTTGGATACACAACTATATACCCTCCATATCAAAAAGAAGCAAGAGGAGGCATAAGCAGCTCTTATAGAATACTGCCCACATTGTAGAGAAAGGACTAACTATAAATGCAAGAAGGTAGCAAGTATCTCTAGAGGGACATAATACTTTCATGCATTGGAAGGAGAATATGGACAAGTATTCTACGTAGCTCAAAGGAAACCATGGGAGACAAGACAAGGTATGCTTGAAGATCCTTTGAATTATAACATGCCTTTTCTTGGTAACAACTCAAATCTTCCTAATTGAATTCATCAGTCTTGGGCCAATATACAAAACTAGCAATGGAAAAATCCTCAAAAAAATTGGAACCAACAATAGAAAAATATGTGGCCATCACAAAATTATCAAGGATCTAACTATAATTTCCAATGGCCACTTGAAAAAAAAATGGCAAACCTAGTGGTAAAGAAGACAATAATGGAAAAACCAAAACATGAATTATTAGTAGTCACAATAGCAAGCCATTATACCAAATCCAACAAACCAAGCACCATATCCACCTAAATTACCTTAGCTTCTAGCACAACTTGCACCTAACCCTAAGAACAAGCATGTTTAATAGGCCTACATTAATGAAGTTGTTCAATACCCTAGTTATGGGGTATAGGTGAGTGATTTCCACCTCCAATCAGGGAAAAGTTTAGTTCGACCTTCACTCCATCAAATTATTGAATTGATTGATGATGAACCCCCAACAAAGACCTTGGACAATTAACCTAAGGAGCTTGAGTCAAATCAGGTTAACTGCACTAATCCAAGTCCACAACCCCCACTCCCTAGAATATTAGTAGTTCAAATGCATATAAAATAAGCTAAAACTTAATTTTTGGAACAAATTAGAGATGTTTGTATCAAATACCCCTTATCCAATCCATTAAGTAGGTTTCTATCTATACAAAAACAATGAGAGAAATTTTCCTTAAAAATCCATGTACAAAGAGGAAATATCCTCACACTGTACAAGTCGTAGGACAAGTTGCAAATATTATATTGGGGAACATAGTTGTCCCCAAGTATGAAAACCCTAGGATTCATCTAGTGGATGTGAAGATAAATGGAACTCTCATTAGGAACAACTTAATTGATTTGGGAGCAACTATCAATGTAATGACCAAAGAGACCATGAAGTTTTTATAGTTGATAGAACTTAAATCGACACCTAATGTTCTACAATTGGTTGATAGGTTAAAATTAAAACTTGAGGGTATAATTGAAGACTTGGTAATAACACTAGATTCATGGGAGTTCCCTACAAATTTCACGGTGTTCTAGCCAAAGGTTGATCTTCCAGGTTACCCATTCATTTTATGAAGACCTTGCCTAGCAACAAGAAATGCCTTCATAGGTTGTAGGTCAAGGAATATGATTATCTCTAATAAAAATGTGACTAAGAAATTAGTCCTTTATCCACCAACCTAGCCACACGCAAACCTATAACAAACCATTTTTCCTACCCTAGATGAGGAGGATCAATACTCCTTGTGAATCTTGATGACTATTGAATGAAATCCCTTGGTAGAACACCACTTGATGAATATGACCTGATAGTAAGCATCATGCAAAATGACTATGGTAGGGACCCACATCATTAGGTCTTCTTGACATGTTTGTAGGGTCCTCTACAAAATATTATCCTTGCTCGTTCACCTAAGTCAATTTCCTAAATATTTCATAATTTTTTACCACACCAATGTATTCAAAACATAGCAAGACTTGAAATCTCATTAGTGCAAACATCTAGAACTTTAGAGATAATGTAAGTTAAAACATTAAATCTTAACAGTCAGTTGATTGATACACAACAAACATCACTAATGAATGTGTTTCAAGCACACACAACCTTTGCATGGGATTATCATGTCATGAAGGGGAGAGACCCAAAATTATGTGCATGCATAGGATTTATATCAATCATGGTTTTAAACCCATAAGACAACCAAAAAGGAGAATGAACCCCATAGTTAGAGACATAGTTAAAACTGAATTGCAAAAAATACTTGACATAGGCTTTATATATCCTACCTTTGATAGTCAATGTGTGTCACCTCTAGTAATTATTCCAAATAAAGGAGGAAAGTGGAGAGTATGTTTAGACTACAGATAAGTAAATTCTACAACTAGGAAGGACCACTTTCCACTCCCCTTCATTGGCCAAGTGCTTGATTCATTAGAAGGAAAAAATTACTTCTCCTTTTTGGATGGATTTAGTGGCTACAACCAAATTAAGATTGCCACATAAGACTAGGACAAGATGAAATTCACATGCCCTTGGGGCATATATGCTTATTCTATCCTACCATTTAGCCTATGTAATGCACTAGCCACATTCTAGAGGGAAATACTGAGTATATTTTTAGACTTTTCCCATGATTCCTTGGAGGTTTACATGGATTATTTCACAACATATGAGAATACATATGATGAAGCACTTGAAAATCTAGAGATGGTGCTAAAAGGATGTCATGATTAATGCCATTCCATGCAAGCCATTATGAGATCGTCCACCTCCTTATCCCAATTAGCCCATTTGTCAAATGATATGGCAAGGGAAGAAATCATATCCCAATTCCCACCATCCTTGACCTCACTTGGTCATGTTCACTTGTTGTTAAGCACCTTGTTTTCTAGCACCTAGATTTTTTCCTTCACAATAATGACCTAACCCAATCCAATTTAGGATGCCATTCTAGATATTGAAAGTCATTGAAATTTCATTCATTTTATTCTGAAGGGGAACACATGAGGCAAAAATATCAATACCCATATTGGGTTCAACAGAGGTCCCATTCAAATTAATGAAAATTTTAGAGAATGTTTGGGGGCTAGAATGGTTAATGACAGGAGGGGTATTGGGGACATTAGACACCTCATCATGAATAGGGAACTATTTGAGAGAATTTAGAAGGGTGGGTTTCTAGGATTTGTCATCTGAGTTATCCAAATTATTAGAGCCAGAGGTAAAAATAGGAGTGGTCTTTGGGAAAGAAACACTTTTAATGGGGTCGGGAGGGGTTTCCTTGTTGACAAGGGTTTTTCCCTAGGCTTTGGTGATATGGTGAGTGGTGGGTGGGGTTTCATCTAGGGTAAAGGTGGAAATGGGGCCCTTAGGGGGGTCAGTAGGAATGTGGATGACCAAAGTGTTCCTCTTGATAGTGGTTGAGACTATAACAAAGTGACTTGATGATGAAAAAGGTGGAAAACTAAACCTTGGTGAATGGGAAGACTTTTACTTTTACCCTAGACATTCTTAATGGGATGTTCAAGAGAAGAAAAAATCTAAAATGATTTTTTTTTATGTCATTATAGTAGAAATGGTTAAGCATGGGAACAAGATAGTCATGAAAATGGTGGAAATGACCCTCTAACATGACATACCTCATCAACACCTCCATAATTTTACTCCACACCTCGAGGAGGTCAACCCTATTAAAATTGTTTTGGAGTTTTTTAACCTTTTTTTCTTCTTTTAGAAACATCTCCATATCTTTTTGGTAGTGCCCCTTAGGCTTTTGAGGGATGAAAGATCTTTCCAAAAAAATCCCTGTCACCTCAAAATTCATAAGGAAGGAGCAGCTACCAATGGTGACAATGTCACCATTCCAGGAGTTAGCAAACTCAACAGGAAAGTTGGGGTCATGCCCCTTCATACCCTCCACAAATTAGTCCAATTTACCTCATTGAATATTAGCCCAAACCTCTCTATCCTGCTTCTACACCTTGTAGGTAGCAGGTTCTTCCTGGACCAGCTCACCCCCATGAAAAAATTCATAAACAACAAAGCAAGAGAAAGAGTTCTATAGAAATTTTGAGAAGAATACCAAAGCCAAGAATAGAAGGCTTATGAAAAGATTTCCTAGAGAGGGAAATTTTCCATAATTGTAAGTTGCAAATGATGGAGAGAGTTGACATGAGATCCAACTCAATATCTTTTTTGTAGTACACATTGAAATCATTATTAAATAACTCGCACAAATGCCTGGGGATATGAGAGATATTATCCTAGAGAACTAAATTTGGAGTAAAAATACCAAGGCTAGCCAACACATCTACTACGTTGTTTCTATTTATATACATGTGTGTAGATCTATTATTCCCAAGAGTAATCATGAGATTGTGAGCTGATAGGATGGGGTCATAGAGGGACTAGTAGGGTTTATCCATCTCAGTTAGCAAAATAATGGTGTTTCTAGAGTCTTCTTCAATGGCCAAGTTGGAAAAGCTAGCATTTGTGGCAATCTAAATACCATAGAACACCACTGCCAGCTCTATAAAGGTAGGGGAGTGAACACCAAGATTTATGACATAAGCCAAAATCATTTTCCCATTATGACCATGAATGTCCCCACCAATAAAAATAATCATGTTATCCATCAATAAAGAATAAATATATTACAAAATTAAGTAATTTATAAAATTTTACTTATGTCACATTGTTGGTATTTAATAAAATTGATAATATATACAAGTATAAATATATTATATACCTCTATCTAAAACCACCAAGATGAAATTGAAGATAAACAATTTCTTGAGATATCTATATCAAATTTTTTATTCATTTAACAAAGCTCTTTATATTAATCGATTATATAATATTTTTTTTTTTTTGCAAAATGGTAACTAATGCTCTATCTTTGTTACAAACACTGTGTTGCTTACAAAATATAATCACCTTTTTAGATTCTAAAAATCATAAGTTTTCTTTTATAATTAGTTGATAGGCTATATGTGTGAACTTTGGCTGGAATTTTCATCATCCTTCCTAGTTTTTAACCATTCCAGTGTTGGGTTGCTGGTCGGAAAAAAGGTGGTAGATGCTTTTTTATTTTTTAATTAATTTAATTAAAAGTGTTTGGTGTGCCGATAGAGAAGACCAGAAAAATTAAACATTGCATGGCATCAACATTAATTGTTGTATGGTTTCTGTTTAGTGTTGATGGTTGTAAGTAACACCTGTAGTTTAAAACCTCGAAAAACATAGCGAATGTCTGCACAATTTTTGATAAGGCATTGTTGGGTGTCATTCTATGGCTTTACCTTCTATTAGAGTTGTGAGTGAGGAGGGAAAGCTTTTGTGAAGGTTCAAGTGATATTATCCATTGTCGAATATCAGTGAAGGTGGTTGGAGGTTATTTTGTGTTTCTGCATGGAACGATGGTTGTAAAAGCAAAAAAAAAGTGTCAGTTGTTATAATTCTTTGCCCATTTTTTGTTGGCACTGGAGAAAGAAGGGAGTGGAGAGAAAGCAAGTGGGAAGAGGTGCATATTGAAAAAACCCTTTCTATAGTATTTTGAAAATAGTTTATTTTATTTTCCAAAGGGCATTGTTTATTTTTGTTCTATAGCCTAGGCTATATTGTTTAAGTTATGGTTTTTGTGTAGTCACGATGGTTGGAAGGCAATATTGTTTGTTTTCTTGTTGGTTTGTTACTATGGATTCTTGTGTTTGTGGGTTTTTTATCTGGGTCACTGCTGAAACCAATATTGTTTCATTTATGGTCTATGTTTTGTGGTGAAGGTTTTGAATTAGTTTGTTATTGTGAGTTTTTGTGTTTTGTGGGTTTTTCCATCTGGGTCACTATTGAAACCAATATTGTTTCATTTATGGCTTCTGTTTTGTGGCAATGGTTGTAATGTAATAAAATAGTTAATGTTATACAATTTATGTTGTTTTCCATAAGGCATTGTTGATTGTTGATCTCTAGCTTAGGCTATATTGTTTCATTTATGGTTTTTGTTTTGTGGCGATGGTTGCAATGCAATGAAATAGTTAATGTTATACAATTTATGTTGTTTTCCATAAGGTAGTGTTGATTGTTGTTCTCTAGCTTAGGCTATATTGTTTCCTTTTCGATAAGGTATTGTTGAAAAAAGACTATATAGTTTGTTGAAATCAATATTGTTTGATTTATGGTTTGCATTTTGCGGTGATGGTTTTGCATGGGTTTTTTACTGTGAATTTTTGTGTTTTGCAAGTTTTCCCATCTAGGTCACTGTTGATACCAATATTGTTTCATTTATGGCTTCCATTTTGTGGCAATGGTTGCAATGAAATAAACTAGTTAATGTTATGCAGTTCATGTTGTTTTGCATAAGGTATTGTTGATTCTTGTTCTCTAGCCTAGGCTATATTCTTTCATTTATGGATTTCATTTTGTGTCAATGGTTGCAATGCAGTAAAATAGTTAATGTTATAGAGCTTATGTTGTTTTCCATAGGGCATTGTTGAGTGTCATTCTCTAGCTTTGGCTATATTATTTCATATTTGATTCGCAATACAATAGTAAATGTTATAGAGTTTATGTTGTTATCCATAAGGCACTGTTGACTATTGGTCTATAGCTTTGGCTATATTGTTTCTTTTCTGATAAGGTGCTCTATTGTTTCATTTCTAATAAAGCATTGCTTGACTTGTGGTTCACCTTTTGTGGCGATGGTTTTGCATGGGTTTGTTGCTATGAATTTTTGTGTTTTGTGGGTTTTCCCATCTAGGTCACTGTTGATACCAATATTGTTCCATTTATGGCTTCCGTTTTGTTGTGATGGTTGCAATGCAATAAAATAGTTAATGTTATGCAATTCATGTTGTTTTGCATAAGGCATTGTTGATTGTTGTTCTTTAGCTTAGGCTATATTTTTTCATTTATGGCTTCCATTTTGTGTCAATGGTTGCAATGTGGTAAAATAGTTAATGTTATAGAGTTTATGTTGTTTTCGATAAGGCATTGTTGAGTGTTGTTCTCCAACTTTGGCTATATTGTGTCATATTCGATTCACAATACAATAGTAAATGTTATAGAGTTTATGTTGTTATCCATAAGGAATTGTTGATTTTTGGTCTATAACTTTGGCTATATTTTTTCCTTTCTGATAAGGTGCTGTTAAAAAAAGAATTTCCTAGGTTGTTGTTGAAACCATTATTTTTTCATTTAAGGTGTGAGTGTGTATGTCTATATATGCATTTTCTACAGGTATCTTTAAGGTCATGCAGTTATCTATATATAGATATGTCAAGTTTTTAATATCAATATAGTTATTTGCTTCTTGTCTAGTTCAATTGCCACATACTCTTATATCTCCACAATTGTTGTTCGCTATTTTTAATGTTTATATGTATGTGTGGGTGTGGGTGTGTGTATATGGTCATTTTCGATAAGGTGTTGTTCAAGAAAGAATTTTCTAGGTTGCTGTTGAAACCATTATTATTTCATTTAAGGCTTCTATTATGTGGTGATGGTTGCAACACTATACAGTTTATGTTGTTTTCCATAAGGCATTCTTGACCATTGTTCTCTAGCTTTGGCTATATTGTTTCATTTTTTATACACAATTAAATAGTGCATGTTATAGAGTTTATGTTGTTATCTATAAGGAATTATCAAGTGTTATTTTGTAGCTTTGGCTATATTGTTTCATTTTCGGTAAGGCGCGGTTGAAACTAATATTGTTTCATTTATGCTTTTTGTGTGGTGCTAATGGTTGCAAGGCAATTTAATAAAATATGTTGTCAAGATTGTTTCTTTCCCCCCTTGCATGCATTTTTTGCTATGAATTATTTTGTTTTGTGGTTATGCCCATCTAATCCACTATTTTAAAAAAATTGTTGTGCTATGAGATTGTTCTATTTGTTCTGGGCATGGCTTCATTATAATAAAACCTGATGTCCAAATTTATGCATGAGCTAATGCGTTACAAAAATAAATATGTTAATTTTTTTCCATTGTGACTAATTGTGGTGCAAGAAAATTAAACACCTAAATGCATCGTACATTTGAATTTAATCGAGTGTATTGACTGAGGCATGTCTACGAACTTTAAGATATAATAGTATGATTATGTGCCAATAAATGACCAATTAATTCATGATAACTTCATCACAATCAATAACCAACCAATAATAAAACATGATCCCATCTCATATCTAACTCCGACAAAGTAACAATTTTAAAATGTTCATTGATACCTTAACTATTTATTGATATATGAAGAATGTTCTTCTTTTCATCGGAATCAAGAAAAAATATTTCTTAGTTTTGAAGAAAGCATGGCCTAATGTTTTTCTTTTATTGTTTTTGATAAAGATGTAGAAGTTGGACAAAATCCCAAATACCATAAATTCATCATTTTATAAGGGGAAACCTCATACATTGGATGTGAGAATATAAAATATGGAGTCTAAACCAAAGATTATTGAGTGTGAATGTGTTTTTTACCTATCTAAATAATTTTTCATGATTCATATGATACTTAATTGGCATAACAAGGTGCTAAGGATCAAAGATTTAATCATGGAATTTGAGAATAAGAACCATAAGGTTCAAATAAAAAGATATTATTATTTTTACTTATTATAATATTTTCATGATTCAATTATTGCATAATACAATGAATCAAAGAGACATACCTATTTCTCTTATTGATTGATATGTTTCAATCTAGTTTTCCAAAGCTTGCATTTAAGAATTTTTCGAAGTCATAAAATAGTTTATGCTATTTTGTGGTAGGCCTGCATACATTGTCCACCAACGTATTCAATGGTGATATGAATATTTTTTATTACTCTTAATATACAGATTTTTGTACATATGAATGTTGTTTGCATCTAATTTCAAAAATATACATACCTACAGATAGAAAAAATTAAATGGTACACAACAAAAGAAGGAAAAATAAAATAAACTATATAACATTAACTATTTTATTGTGTTGCAACCATCGCCACAAAATAGAGGCCATAAATGAAACAATATTGGTTATAATAGCGGCCCATATGGAAAAACCCACGCAAAACCATCGCCACTAAACACAAACCAAGCAGCAAAATACATTGGCCACCACTGTCACCAATGGTGAAACTCATGTTTCTTATTGCACTTAATATAGTTTGGCAAGCCGATAGAGAATGATAGAAAAATTAAAATGGCAGTTGGCATCAACATTAATTGTTGTATGGTTTCTATATAGTGGCGATGGTTGCAAAGTATGAAAATAGTTCATGTTCTTCTCGATAAGGAATTGGTGGTTGTTAGCCTGTGGCTTTAGCAATAGTACTCCTCCATGCATATATGCATACAAATGCATCACAAACACATATATCTACACACGTTTGTATGAACATGTTGTATGCACTCAAAAAATTCAATTGCATGCATATATGTTTATGTATATGCATATGTAGATGTATAGATGCAAACAAACATGTCCATAAGTATATATAAGAATAGTTGCAAATGTTGATACATCTGTTGAATAAGGCGATTGAACTTGTACCTTTAGAAAAGCTCGATGCCTTGGCTCATAGCCTTGATAGAAGGCAAAGCCACAAAACAACACCCAACAATGCGTTGTTGAAAATTGTGCAAAATTTTGCTCTATTTTTTGAGGTTTAAAATGGTAGGTGTTATTACAACCATCGCCACTACATGGAAACCATACAAAAATTAATGTTTATGCCAAAATGGTGAGATTTTGTACAACCATCGGAACTACCCAGAAACCATGCAACAATTAATGTTGATGCCACAATGGCGAGCTTCTATGAAGGTGCAAGTTCGATCACCTATTTTCAAGCTTCTGTGAACGTGGTTCGAGGCTATTTTGTGTTTTTTGCATGGGGTGATGGTTGCAAAAAAAAACAAAACTCTCAGATCTGATGATTTTTCCCACAAAAAATGAAACACCACAAAATAAGGGCTGCTCTCTACCCTACGATGTTGTTTCATGGAGCTTGATAGGTTATCACCAGACGCCTAAGCAAGTACATACATTCTCCACCACTGTGATCCTTAGTAAAACCAATTTTCCTTATTGCACTTAATATAGAAACAATCTGCACCATATGCAAACCATAAATGAAACAATATTGACTTCAATAATGTCGTAGACAATAGTGGAATTCATAGTAAATTGCCACAAAATGCGAACCATAAATGGAACAATATTGGTTTCAAAAGTGACCCAAATGGAAAAAGTGCACAAAATAGAAGAATTCATAGTAACTAACCCATGCACACAATTTTTTTTTCCTAATAGTTCCTTATCAAAAATGAAACAATATATCCAAAGCTAGAGAACAATAATTAGCAACGCCTTATGGAAAACATGGACTGTATAACATTAACTATTTTATTGTTTTGTAGCCATCACCACAAAAGAAAAAATACATACATATCTACACATAGAGAATGATAGGCTATATTTTAAATGTTATATGGAACATTGATGTCACCATTGATTGCAGTGATGAACAATGCCTTGTTTTGTTCTATTTCACTTTATTTCCCCTATGTGCAGATATGTATGTATGTCATCGTAGATGCAAACAACATTGATACATACTAAGACATTGTTGGAATGATAAGCTATATTTTAAGTGTAATATGGAACATTGATGCCACCATTGATCGCAGTGATGGGAAATGTATTTCCCTTATCTGTAGATATGTATGTATGTCATAGTAGATGCAAACAACATTGATACATATTGATCCCTATGTTTATTTTTTTGGGACACTCTTGGAATGATAAGCTGTATTTTAAGTGTTATATGGAACATTGATGCCACCATGGATCACAGTGATGGACAATGTATGTTCTTGGTTGGTTGTTTTTCAAGAATATAGACTATTTTTTAAATGATCTACCAAGGTTTTTCCAAATATGCCTTTTTTAAATTATTTGTTTTCCCTCATTGTTAATGTCTCTACAAAAAAATTGAAACAAAAAATTGGGAATAGAGCTTGTCAGCCTTTGTTGCTTTAATTGAACATTCAACCCTTGTTTTGTTGTGGCATAGAGCTTGTAGTTAGCCACCAAAATTGTAGCTCTCATCTTTTTAAAGAACAACCCCAACAATGTCGGTGGACTCTAGCTCTCCCCAGGTTGTTAGTCAACCCTCAGGCACCAATCCAGTAAGTTTGTTCCTTGTTTCCTTTTTGTTGTTGAGAATTGTATTGGATCTTTGTCGTGTGCATTCAACGAACTCCAAAAATTCTTTGTTTCAATTAGCGATCCTTGTAATATATAGTCTAACTTATTTATATTTGAGCTATTTAGGAAAAAAATGGCTCCATTTTTGAGATGTGTCAACATTGCCATGTTTTTCCTTGTTTATATTCATCAAAAATATATTTTTTTCCTTTTTTCTCAACATTTCCAAACTTTCATGTTCATCTATTATATGCACTTTTGAAGTCAGTGTGAACTTGTAACCATGTATAGTTATCTATGTTTCTGCATATTGCATGCCAATAATTGGTTCGTTTTGTGCTACCTCTTTCCCCTAATTTTTATTCAAGAGTCATGTTCTCCTTCTGGGGTCATGCCATAGTCCTCAATATCTCATTGCTTTGGATTAGGGGTATGTGCAGGATCATCATGGAAAAAATAGGCCCTTAAGTGGCAAAAAATTTCAAAAAAATCAGAGCTAGGCAACTTGACATAAAAAATTGAATAAATTATCTATATTATTTCAAAAATATGTAAGAATAGAATATGTATAAAATTGAATTTAGTTTCTAAACTACTAGATTTAAAAAAAAAACTATATCTATTTGGTGAAAATTAGAAATTTCAATGCAGTGGTACTTAAATTTCAGGGAAAAAATAAGAAGTAGGTGTTTGTCTGACCACCCTAACCACAATAAAATGATAATATTTTTTTATAATATTTTATATATAAGCAGAGGGGAATCATGCCCCAATGTTATGCATATTTTTTTGTAATTTTTTTCCAAGTAAATAATTAATTAGGAATTTTTTTTACAAATTTTTTAAAAATATAAAAACTTGTATGTATGACCACCTTAACTTGGTCAAAACTTCATGAAATTCATTTTTTATTTTTTTAATCCTATAGTATGTGAAACATAGAATGTGACGTATGTTTTGGATTCAAAAAATGTGATACCATTTGAAAGCTATAAATGTTTTGCAATCAACATATCAATCAGGACTTTAGTCATAGTTTAACTAGAAAATGAATAATAATTACTTATTAAATTCAAAGTAAAGAATAATTTACATTAGTGGAAAGTTGAGAATATCTTCTAAAAACCCTTTTCATTTAATCAATTTTGGGTAAAAAAATAGTTGTTTGCCACATACCCATCATATTGCCACTTTTTGGCCCATCATGATCCTACACATACCCTTAGTTGAGAAAATATTCTAGTGAAAAAAAAAAAGTTTAGGTGACACCGTTGATAACATAATGAGCAGTCATTGCACCAGAAGAATCATATTGCAATATATAAAGTTGTTTTGTTGGCATCTACAAAAAGCTTGTTGCAGCCTCATCAAAAGCAGTAGCCCAAATCTCACCCATGTGGACTTCCATCTTTAGCTGCAACAAATACTAGAAGTCACAATCAGGCATAGTTGTCTGGCATTTTGGAAAGTAACATATAGTTTTTTGCAGAGTCTTCACACTTTATCTTTCATTGTCTACCATTGGCCTACATGGGACATGTAGTGTAACAAAATTCGTCGGTCTAAATATATTTCACTATTGCCTTGGCAGTAGTTTTCTAAGTGCATACAACATCTTGATATAGATCTATGTAGATATATGTGCTTGTAATGAATTTGTATGTGTATGTACATGAAAATTTGATAGTTTATATGTATGTGTCAATGTGTGTGTGTGTATGCATTTTCCACGTATCTATGAGGTGATGTGTTTATCTATATATAAATATGTCTATTTTTAAATATCATTATACTTGTTTGCTTCTTGTCTGTTCTGATTTCCACATACTTTTATCTCTCCACAATTTTTGTTGGCTATAACATTGGTGTTCGATAGTTGCACATGGTTAAAATAGATAATTTAATTGTTATAATATTCCCTATGTGACATTCAATCATGATTGTGGTCTAGCAACTACACAATACTTTTGAGATTTAGCTTGAGTCTAGGTTATTAAAATCCATCGTTGCACATGATTAAAATGTAGAATGCAATCAAAATTTTAACATTTGATTATGCGGATTTAAACTTCTCTTGATGGATTAGTGTAGATTATTCTCATATATTTCCTTTATAATCTTCTAATACTACTTAAATGTTTTCTCTATTGTTTTGGCATGTCCATTCATAAAGTCATATTGCACATGGATATGATATGGTTCCTGACAATAATTTTTTGTTCCCTTGAACCCATACTTATTTCACCATGCTTTTAATCTTCTAATGTTGGTTGAATGTTCAATATACTAGTCCTTGCTCTCCATTCATAAAAGGCATGTCACATATATATGTATGTTAACGAAGTTGCATACAACACACATATATCTATAGTTATACTTGTTGATACATGTAATTACATTTAAAATTATACATACATACATACATACATACATACATACATACATACATATATATTCTCACATTAATTTACAATTATAGGTGTGGATAACTATGTATGCTGTGCAACTCAAGCTATAGCTCAGCATTGAACAATGCCTTATTGAAAATAACATAAACTGCTCAATAACTCTGCTAATTTTTGAATGCGACCTATTATTGCAACCACCACCAATATATGAAGCCAATACATGAAGCAATTTTGTTGTCACAAGTTGTTCCAAGTGATGTTTATTTCCTTTACTCAGGAAACAAACATATACATCTATATTTAAACTTATCTATATTTTTTCTTGCATCTATTGACAAGTTTAGTTTTGGATATCTATGTATGTTGTTTGCAAAAACACTTGTCACAGTGGTGGCTCACAATCTTCATAGCACCTGAAGCTATAAAACAACAATCAACAATGCCTTATTGAAAATAACACAAACTATTTAATTGCTTTGGTAACTTTACAATGCTAAATATTATTGTGGTTGTATATGTGGATTGTTTTATTGCTTTGCAAATCTCATCACTGCATGGAAACCATAAATGAAATAATATTTTTCAAGCTATTCAACAATAATAAACAATGTGTATATATGTGCATCTAACTTTATGTGCATATATATATATCAGCGCAACTTTTGTTTTGCAGCTGCATATATATGTATTGCATGCATTGGATGCATATGTAGGAATCCGTTGCTTGGAAATATATAAACACAAAAAGTATGTGTTTCTTTTGTTGTGTTTCATTTCTCTTTTACTGTGTGGAGATATGTATGTGTGTGAAATTAGATGTAGACAACATTCATATATACTTCTTGCCATGTTTATTGTTTGGGGAATCTAAATTTTAATGCACCTTTTTAGTTATTATTTGTTTCTGCCTCAAAAAAGCAGTTGTTAGAATGATAGGATGTATATTAAGTGTAATGAGGAACATTTATTTCACCATTGATCAGAGTGGTGGATGATGTACATGTTCTTGATTGGGGGTTTGGTGAGAGCCCATTAGGCTCCATGACCCAATATGGTAGGGTGGAGAGCAAGCCTCATTTTGTTGTGTTTCATTTTATATTTCCTATGTAGATCTGTGGTTTTCAACATTATATACATACAACATTCATATGTTTGAAGTCCACCTATGGATATATATGTGTGTTGTCTACATATAACTTTAGATGCATATATATCTATATAGATCTTCCTTTGTAAGCATATATATAGAATTTTTTATTGCTTTCCACCCATTACCACTATATAGAAATCATAAATGAAATAATATTTTTGGAGCTATTCAACAACAATCAACAATCCATATATATGTGCATCTAACTTCAAATACAAATATATTGATGTAGATTTTGTTTTTCAACTGCAAATATATGTATTGCATGCGTTGGATGCATATGTAGGAATTTTTTGCTTGGAAATAACACACATAAAAGTATGTGTCTCTTTTGTAGTGTTTCATTCTTATTTTCTTGTGTACAAATATATATGTATGTGAAATTAGATGTAGAAAACATTCATATATACTCCTCCCCATGTTTATTGTTTTGGGGAGATAGTTGTTATTTGTTTCATCCTAAAGCCATGAGGTTGAAGCAGAGGATTGAGAGGCAGAGTCAAGCTATTGGAATCTCTCGTGATCATGATTGCTTTGTTTGATCTCTTAGGAATAGTTTGCTACCAGTTGTATCTAGATGAACAAGATGTAATCTCTGAAAAGGCTAAGAGCCTGAAAATGTATTGTAACCGTTTGTTGCAGAATAATACAATGGCTCGATCTTTGGAGTGTGGGGTTTTTAATCCGAACAGATTTTCCCCACGTAAATCTTTGTATTCTAGTTTTTTGTTTCATCTCTCATGCCTGTTGGTTCATGTAGTAGAATCTATTAATGCTTACTGTTGAATTTACATGTGTTTCTCTCAGATGGATCAATGTAGGAAATGAACTGTGTCTGTTCCACATTTGGACATAGCTGTTCGTGTCTTTGAGGCAACCTAATCGAAATGAAAGTTACCGAAGGCACTACTGCATGGAGTTTTCATAAGATGCGCTCCTAGATTTCCTTACAAGTGGTATCAGAGCCTTCTTATGGTTTTTGGTTTTGGATATTTCTCCTATGAATATTTCTTAGCTTGATAGGCTGGAAGAAATTTGGTGGAATGGACTGATTTATTGATCCTTTGATGAGTGGAAGCCTTGTGGTATTCTGAGACAACATGCAGCTTGAAGGATGGTCAAGATGGAAAAAGGAGTTGATCATGTTGTGATCTGTGTCTCCTGGCTAGTAGAGGTATAAACTTGGAGTATGAGGTGGATTTTCCTACTCTGTGGCTGTGTAGCAGTAAAGCTTTCATATTGGTGTCTATGTGACAGGCTCCTGTGTGATATGGAGAAGCCTAGATTGTTTCTCAGTCATGGAAGAAAGTGCTTATACTAGGTGGTGGTTCTTTTTGTTGGAAGGCACTGTTTCCTATTAACCTCGAATGCTTGAAGGCTATGGAGTTAATCATTAGATGATTTGAAAAATTTTGAAATAGCCTTTCTCTCTTTCTCAGATGCATGTACATGGTGGTAGTTTTAGAGTTGGCCTGAAATGGGCCTAGTTTCTTCTAAACTGTTGTTTTCCTTCTAAGGATATTTTGTACTTGCATGTCTCTGTGGTTTTGTAGGTTTTACATGGTTAAGAAAAACTTGTGATCATGTGGAGTTGCTGTTAAGCTATTGTCTAGACACTGGCCTTTTGGGGTGTGGCTGGATGAGATAGTCGTAGGTCTGCATGCATGCTTGGTGCATGGTTTTGAGGAGGTATGATTCTTTCTCTGCATGGGAGTGTTGGTAAGTGTTTTGTCACTCAACATTGTTGCGGTAATGCTTATGGGTTTCTTGATTATGGTGCTCATTGTGGACATGATTGGAAAATCAGATTCAGTGTGATCTGGTGTTTGAGTCATGTTGTCTACGTGGTTATTCTCTTTGATATCTCAGTGTTGCAGATTTCAATGTGATAATGGTTTTACATGTTCGATGGTTGTGATCTATGAGTTATGCGGTTGATGGATTAGCTACCCATTGGTTGCAATGAGATAACTTGGATGTGGACTGTCTTTATCCACAAGGTTGATTCATTGATGGTGCAAATTTGTTAGCTAGCCTTGTCTGTGGTCACTTGTGCATTGGTGTGATTTTTTTGAGATGAGAGGATGGATATTATTGAGTACCTGAATATTCAGTTATGGGAACCTGAAACATTTGGTCATGATGCTTGGAAAGCTCAGGTGTCACGTTTCAGTGGGAGCTCTAGCAGTGATTATGGATTCATCACATGGGGGTGAATGGTCTTCTTTAGTGTTGCAGAATCATTCTTTCACTTATGAATGGACATTATTTGAAGATTTGCAACATCTTGGAACCATGGAGGACATTTGGAGTCTTTGGCTAAGGTGTTGGTGGTGCTTGACAGGTGATGTTGTTCTTAGGTCTATTTTATTTATGTCATGGTATAATCTTGTTTGCACTGGAGTTTTGGCATTGTGCATTGTACTTAAAGACAATGGAGAAGTCACTTGAAGCATGGTATCTCCTATGGGGATATGTAGATCATGATGTAATGATAAGTTCCTGGTTCATATGTTTGGAGTTTTGACAGTGGTTTAGTAATTCTTTGTGTATTGGGTGCTTTAATTACTTGCTTGATACTTTATGATAGTGTAGTAATGCAGTTGAAGTTTAGTATGAGATGATCGGTTGCTAGTACTCATGGATACATGAAGAATAAGGTGAGGCTTCTCTTCTCTTATGAGAGATGTGTTGCTGCTTGTTACTCTTGTTAAGGTTTATTAGCAGAAAGTCCGAGAAGCTTTCACCTTGGTTGAATGTGAGTTCAATAAGAGACCTATGAGGAGATTGCTCTTGGATTAGTCATGATGACTTGCTTATCTTGAAGGAGTATTCTCGTTCCCACTCTTGGTCTACTCGGCAGTTGATCTGAAAGGTATTTGGCCCATTATATTTTTCAGATGTGTTTTATTAAGTTCACTTTCATGATATGGATCTTGAATTAGTTTAACTTCTAGTTCTGGAGGATTCATAGTGGAAGTTGTACAATTTTTTTTATCTCCTTGAGCTTTTGTGATGTCATTTACTGATGAGAATTGGTAGGAGATGATGTATGGGCTGATTTCTTGAAATGGGAAATGTTTTAGCTTGATCTTCTTTAAGAAGCTTACATCCATATTGATTACATGATATTAGAAGTTGGTTTGATCTTTGTGATGGAACAGGTGGATGTTGTTAAGGCTTTCTTCTTGGATGTGAAGAAGATCATTCTTGACACAGCTGGCTGTTAGAAGTGTATGTAGGAGGATGTTCTACAGGAAGATGGTGGGTAGAATTTCTCTTTGTGACCATGAAGGTTTTTGATGAGAGAAATGTTTCTTGTAGCAGTTTGTTGCAGGTTTTGCATGTCATTGTGGATATTTCCTTGGTACTACATGGTTACTTTTTTCTGTGCTGTAATTGGTAAACTTGTGATGTCTTTGGATTACTCGAACAGTGGGAGTTCCTATTGTGTTTGGTCTTCTTCGACTGGTTGGCACTTGGAGCTTGCATTCGCTGTTGATGGGTTGTTTTTGGAGCGGCATGAGTTTACTAATGCTTATAACTTTGAGGTATGTGAGATTGGATGGTATAGCACAAGATGTGGGTGCTATTTTTAGTCGCGTGGGTTTATCAGTTGGATGGAAGTAGTCAGCCTATATGACCTTGCTGATGGTGTATCATGATCCTACCGATGCTAATGGATTTGATGGCAGGAATGGATGCCAGCCAAAGAATGTTGGTGTAATTAAAAGTGTTGTACCTTGTCCTAGGTCCTATTTACACCTTAGTTAGGTTTACTTAGGGACTACATAGGAGGTAGTTGGAGCATTTCCACTTTTGGTGGAATTATCATGTCATTACTTTATCACATCCACTTTTTGTGGACATATCATGTGATTAGATCTCCACCTTTTTTGGGTGATCCACCATTTGTAGTGATTATCACATTATCACTTTTCCACTTTAGGTGGAGTGACAACTTTTCACAAATTGTCTCATCTCATCAAATTATGGCACTTGTCATAATGTTATGCCCTTCTATGTACTCAGCTTGGCTATATAACCAAGTAGTCTCCTATGTACTCTGAAGCAAGGCTAAGCTCACCCTATTTGTATCAATGACAAAATACAATTTATTCTTGTCATATTGTTCTATCTCTCTTATCCTTGTGCTTTCTATTAGGCCTCTAGATCTTGGGTGGCTACCTTCATTGCCAATTCTTACATGGTATAGCCCAAGAAATAAACTGTGTCGAGGAAATAGACTCCGACAAGAATTAAAAAACTTGTCCACTGAAAGCTTGACTATCGATTGAAAGGAAATCATCCTAGGTGATATGACCATTGAATGTCGTAGAGGGAGGTTCCATATAAGCCATCAACACCATTCAATAAGACAACAACCAAAATTTTGTGCTTTTGATGAAGAGTATGCTAAAGATACCCTGGAATATGTCGATGGACAAAACAAAATCCACAAAAGATTTATTCCTCCAATTATAAACCACGAATGATATTTTCCCTAATACAAATATTTTTCCAATACAAAATAAATTTGCCCCAAATTTATAGAAATATTGTAGAAATATTTTTCTGAGAAATATTTTTTGCGAGAATGAAGAAATCATACTACTCAGGGGTTGCTCCAGCAAACTTTTTTTTTGCGTCAAAAACAACTTTACCCAAAATAGATGAATTTATAGTCAAAATTTGTCTACAAAACCTTCTAATCTCAACCGTGAGGTCAATGAAACCCCAATTTGAACCCAACAAATAATCTTCAAACCAACATAAAACCCTCAAATCTGGGAAGGAATTTGTAATCTTGGAGAGCTCTAATACCATGTGGGAGTAAACAGTGACTCCCCAACACCCCCATGAGAAATTGCAACCAAAGCCACTTCCACAAGAGAGAGAACGTCAAGAAAGCTTGCTTCATAATGCAAGATTGAATAATGGTTGAATAGGATGCAAATGTACAAGATATGCCTTGCTTTTAATGACAAGGTAGAGAGATAGGATTAGACAAGATCATGACAAGTGTCTTAATCCTATGACATGAGACAAGAAACAAACTAATCACCTAGGAAATGATACATTAGCTAGATAAGATAAGTTCTAGAAAATCCAACTAAGACTTCTAGAAAGAATCTTTTATTCTAAGTAAACTTAACATGTGAATATGTCCCTTAATTACCTAGTGAGTGAATTAGCTAGGTAGAAGACATTTATTCACACCAACGTATATATATATATATATATATATATATATATATATAACTTAATAGTATAATATTCTAAAAATATATTAAATTATATATTAAATGTTATATATTATATAGTATATATAGTTTAATTTTTTATTAGTTTTTTTATATATTAAATAGTAAGTTTTAATTAATATTTTAAGATATAACAAGTAAAAAAATGTTTGAAATAAGAATATTTTTATTTGACTTTTGTGATGGAAAGATAGAATAACAAGTAATTAATCATAGGGGAGTACAAAAACAACCTTTACAGAGTTCAAATAATCCCTTCAAATTT